>WUAP02137917.1:0-12722 GCA_015163945.2 Stichodactyla helianthus
TTTATGAATAAATGAAATAGGATTTTTTTTTGCTCTCCAGTACAGTCATGTGATTATTACCTGCAAAGGGCCTATTAGGCCATCATATAGACGTCCTACTGGCAGCTGTGATGCTTCCAATCACTAAAGACATTGTAGATGTAATGTTTCAAAGCCTACAATGACGACTGGAAACCCTTCTAGTCCGAATTGGAGGCTTTGGTACGGCTTCAAATACTCACTAATTAAACTAATCGGGAGGAATCTGTTAACTGAAATGATTACGTTTTTTGGTGTAAGATAATAAGCTTAAAGCTAGGGAATAAAAAAATTTTTGCGCATGCGTGAAAAATTAAAAACATCGTATCAATCACTATTTATGCATCCCACACGGAAAATCATCACCAAAAAATAGAGTACAATTGCAATCAGAACCAATTTTTTTCAAATCCAAGGACACTGGAGAAGATTTCCAGTTGGCTTAGGAGTACTTTCCTGCGTTTCGAGGTGCATCACGTGGCCTGATTCTAAGCATGTGGTTGGCTGGTTACCTCGTGAATAATTAATGAGTATTTGAAAGTTAGATAATTGGTTTGAAGTAAAACGAAATCAAAAGCAGAGATTTCAGGAATTATTTCAGCCAATGAAGAAATATAGTTGTAGGGAGCAAGAAAAGAGAAAATCTGATACAAACCCAACGGGGGATCTATGTTCTCCAGTCCATAATTCAACAAGGATGAATTCAGCCATCGTTCACACTGGTTTTCACACTTTGACAGTAGAGGACCCATTAGCATGCTACCGAGCACACGCCCTACAAAGAGAGCACAGGTTCGCTGGAGATCCACTAACCACGCCCATGACTGTGCAGGCTGGGGAAGAGGAAGGGCAGCTGGGTCGATGTTTTGAGGGGTACCTGGTGAGATAATATGATTGTTGACTTTGTTGTGGATTTTAAGCATCCAAAACCACAGTTGAGTGACAGGCGTTTTTTGGTTTACTGATTGACGATAATGACGGTGACGGTGTCGATGATGATGCAGACGATGGTGATGACGACAATGGTAATAATATTGAGGAATGATAATAATGGTTGAGATAAAGTTGTTGATGATGATGATGATGGGTGATGATTACTAAGACGATTATGATGATGAAGGTGACGGTTATGATGGTGATATGCATACGATGATGATGACAATGTTGATGTTTTTGTGATGTTTTTGATAATGATGATGGTTGTGATGGCGATAGCGGTGACGGATGATGATGTTGATGCATGATGATTCAAGATGCATGATGATGGTGATGATGATAATCATGAGCAATGTTGTGATGATCATGATGATGTTTGCAGTGATACATGATGTTGATGCATGATGATGATTGTGGTGATACATGATGTTGATGCATGATGCATGATGTATGATGCATGATGATAATCATGATAATCATGAGTGAGGTTGTGATGATGATGTAGATGCATTATGATCATCATGATGATTGTGGTGACACATGATGTTGATGCATCATGATGATGATAATCATGAGTGATGTGATGATGATGATGTAGATGCATTATGATCATCATGATTGTGGTGATACACGATATTGATGCATGATGATGACTTACAATGATGATGATGATGAGAGACGGATGATGACGATGATGGTTCAAGAGTGATGTATCAGTTTCCTTACCCAATACAGGCCACTCCAACTCATGTTCCTCCAACACTGCAGCAGCTGGTAGAATCCTGTTCAGCCTGTCCATCACAGGCAGCAGCTCGATGCACACAGGTAACAAGGGACGTGTGACATCAAACGGCATCAGCATCAAGGAGTAGAACACCAATGATAACATTGAACCAGCAGGAGAATTATAAAGAACACCTAATATAAAGAAATAGAATTTGTTATTGGTAGATCAACCAAGGTAAATAAGAGTTTATACCATGCCGATAATTGCTCACGTAAAATGTGTACTTCGCTGTTCTTACAGAGTTTCTATTACTTTGTCTAGCTTTTTCGTTGATGTAAAAACAAAGTTGCGATGGCTTCACCGTATTTCATCATCAAAAGTATTTGCATCATCAAAATGGTTACTGCGATTTTCAATATTCTGCGAACTCATTAGTTACGAGCTGCCCGTTGGAATTCGGTTTTTCACTGCCGCCAGTCAAAAATATAGAAGCTACCGACTGATTAGTTTTGATTGACGGCATCGAAAAACCAATTTCACTACAAGCCGTTGAAATGTCTGAGTTAACAGAATAATTAGAATCGCAGTAAGCAAATAACTTTGGCTGTGCCTCATGAAGCCACAACAATTCAAATGATTTTATGATGCAACGCCTAGTGGTTCAGTAACCACTAGAGACCATCGGAAATTTGTTAAATGATAAACTTACTGTGAATTTTGTCCCTCACATGGCAGCTTCCCTCTCTCACCAGTACACTATGCACACTAGATAAGATTTCCCCAGCACAAGGGAGATACAAAGCCATGTGGTTCTGCAGTAGCTTAACAGCATTGGGTAAACAGTAGGGGGCATCAGAGGAGTTCTGACAGTAAGCAAACAGGTGCTTTTGTAGCAGCAATAACAGCTGTCGTATGTGTATGGGTGGGGCTTCTCTGTCGGAAGTTGGGTCTGTGGTCTCCTGATCAGACAGGGATTCTTCGATGGCAGTGAAACACTTTTCCTGGCAAGGCAAAAAGGAGAAACAATCAAGTTCATTGACTTTTTGTAGTTTTGAGATATAAGTATTTACTTCAAACTGATATCTTGCTGTGCTTGTGCTATATTTCCTCAACCTTACTGGTAAAACTCTTTTAAAATAGTTTGATTAACAGTTAATGTTATCCAAACAAGAAAGAAATTTTGATTTCATTAAAATGGCAAAAACAATAGAATTAAAATTGACTAACAAAAATCTAATTCTCCAAAACAGCAGCAGAGGTTTATTTTGATCACTTGTAATGGAAAATGAAAAGGGAAAAGTAGAAAGAGAAATAAATGGAAAGTGAAAGACAAAATTGAAAGACAAAAACAGAAAAACAAAAAAGATAATGGAAGGACAAAGATGGAAAGGGAAGAATAACGTACTGTATAAAATGTTAAGTTCCTCAGGAGCATTTTCATGAGTATGGCAGCCATTTCAGTATTGTCTTTGAAGTCAGGTTCCATGGCATCACTCTTTCCTTCATCTTTAGACAGTGACGAGAAGCCAAGAAGAGAAGCAACATGGATGTGATCCTGCATGCTGCTTAATATAATTCCAAGTTGTTTACGCTGGTGAGGGAAAAAATATTTTAGTTCATTGCAGTCAAGCTAGTTTTGGTCAAACAAAATTCTGGAAAAAAAATTTTAGAGGGCAGAGCAGGAGGGATCAGTTTGACCATCTTAAGGTCCAAAATTTTACAGATGACTCTCGGCAGCAGATACGGCAGGGTATTGGGGATGTACCCCCTGACAGATCTTTTATTTATTACAGCATTGGGGGGGGGGGGAGTCAGCAAAATTGAGGGGGAATAGGTTATCCTGAAGAAGTCTTGTAGGGGGTGTTATTAAGTTGCAGAGGTCTGAAACTGTGAAAGTATGACTGAAGTCTTGGATGTTGTAGGGGGAGTATGAAATTTTTACTCTCCACAGAGGGTTTGGTAGCCAAGGCTTAAAAATTTGTCAACCCCCCTTGCCATAATAAATGAAAGCTCCCATAAAGATGAGAAAGTCCCCCTCTGAACTGCTATTGTGCCCCTTTCAATACTACAGGCGTACCCTTCTCTAGAAAAAATTCTGGATCTGTCTCAGGCCTCCGCTATAAAGCCTTAGCCAATCAAACTATTACAAAACAAAAATGTAAAGTAATGTCCTAAAGTGTTCATTCTATTTCTTACCTCTCCACAGGAGAGAGATTCCCAACTGTCAGGTCCCTGTGGCAGCAATGAATGCAACACCTCCATTCTCTCAGGTAAAGGAGGCAAAAGAAGTGAGGCACCAACAGAAAGAGCTTCATTGACAGCCTCTAGGATCTCCTCTGATACAGAGGCATCTAAGAGTCTGAAGAGTAGTTTTCTAAGAGGTCTGGTGTAGGGTCCTAATACACCAGAAGATGCACCAGCAGCTACAGCAAGTGACAGGTGTACAGACAGTAACTTCAGGCAGAGAAGGACAAACTTGTGATGTTCACTAAAAACACAAAGTATATGTATAAAAATACAGATAAAGTTTTTTTTTACTTCAGCAAACTATCTGCACTTAACCCAATCAATCTCAAATTTTTGACATAGCAAGATCAACAACATTAAAATGTTTCAGTGATTGATCTGGTACATGTAGCATGCTGGTAGCTTATTGCACTGTGATCACTTGAGCAAAAACAAATTCTTTTTGTGATAATGTAATAATAGTACCTTGTACTAGAGAAAGGTGCTGATGAATGTTCAGAGTTCATTTGAAGATCTTGACAAAATCTCTCCAAGAAAGTTTTGAGTAAACCAAATGTAGATTCCTTGAGGTCTACACAGTAAGCTCTGTACCATGAAATCACTTGTCTGAAGAGAAACAAAAAATATTGGTTTAAAAAATCCTAAACCCAATTCTACAGTGCCTTTTTTCTTTTCTTTTCTTTTTTTTTTTTTTCTTTTTTTTTTGGTACATATATAGAGCAGATTTCGTATAATGATGAAAAGATTGTGGCATGAACACAGTCGTGACGTGGTCAAAGCACTACAAGGCATGTCAAAATTCTAGAAGACGTCACGGCAAGGCAAGGTTATGGCACCAAAGTCATAGGAAATCTACTTTATGATGTTTTATATACCTGTCCATGGGCAGCGATGTCCAGGCAGTAGTATGAGATGTCCCAGCACTTATTTGATGAATAGCAACACCATCCAAACCCAGTACCTTCTTTGGTTTGGAGATGGGTGTGGTGCAGTGACCTTGACCACACTGTCCCATTGAATTGTTACCCCATGCATATACTTCATTATCTATTAATAAAAACCAATAAATTAACATTTTTAGTGCATTTTTGGCAGAATTCAGCAACCAGCAGCAGGCATGAATATCAATAAGCAATTATTGGACGAGGCTGAACAAAATATTGTGATTTGTTAGTGGCGAGCAGGCAATTATTTGCCGATGCCGAAGGCAGAGGCAAATAATTGCTTGCGAGACACTAACAAATCACAATATTTTGTGAAAGCCGAGTTCAATAATTGTTTTATTATTCACATATTTTTTTTCACGGGAAAACCAGGACAAAAACTAGTTCGGGAAAGCGAGCCATGACTGACAAGAAAATGAAATGCTAGTGCGCATGAGCAGAATATTATTAGTCTTGAAATCATATGCGCATGTGCAGAATATTATTTGTACACAGTTATTTGCAGTTTCTTCAGCCAATCAAAACACCGGAAAAAAAATATGTGAATGATAATATACATATTTGAAGAGCAAGCAAGAGCAGGTTGTGTTACATTGACTGTTATCTTGCTTTGTCAGTATGTAATGAGACAAGCAATTTCTGCTTGGTAATGCACCCTTCCAGGGGAGAGGTCCAACATCAATCCATTGCCTTAATAAAATCCCATTTTTCAATGACTCCACTGAAACACAAAAAGGGTCATATAGGGTTACAGGATCTTCCTAGCAAATTTCCAAGGAAACCCCAATTTCTAAACATGGTTTTCTTTGCATTTGCTGGCTCACAACTTTCCTGACTTTTCCCTGACTTTTGGAACATTTTTATAATTTTCCTGACCAAATACAAAATTCCCTGACAATTCCTGACAAAATTTCTAGATTTCCCTGACTTTTCAAGGTCAGTGCTAACCCTGTTAAAGATGGTAGGGAATTGAGGGATGTATATACATATAAGACCTCTAAAACAATATTCTAACCCAATAAACGTAAAAGAATCTTCTCAATACATCTATACATGTAATGTACTGTACTTTAATATACCTCTAGTTAAAGCCACACAGTGGCTGTCCCCAACAGATATGTCCACAATGTGAAAAGGCTGTAATCCTGCTAGCAGTTTAGGTCTCGCTGATGTTGCATCTACTGACCCTGTGCCGAGACAAGGGCCACACCCCCATGTATAAACCTGGAAACAGATAAAATATTTAAGATACTCTACATTTAAGTACAAACAAGGGTTCTAATTTGTTTTCATTTTTAAAACTTCTCTCATCCTCTAGTCATCCACTGTCTTTTCTATACTAAGTAAAAACTTAACCTAACATTTGCTGCAATTTTTTGCTAGATTGAATTGTTTTTTTAAGTACCTGACCATTGCTTGTCAAAGCAAGACTGCATTGACTTCCACAGCAGACTTTGCGAACTACCATTCCTTGTAATCCCTCAATAACCTACAAACCAAGTCATTAATAATAAAAATAATAATGAAATGAGTGTTGCAAATTCTGCTTCCTCCATTATCTGATGGCTTGAGAAACTCAGGGAATCCTTGGGGTAAGGATTAAAATTAGATGTAAATCTGTGTGAAAATAGTGATGGGGAAATCTTTGGGTCAGCTGAGAAAGCAACAGAAGATCATGAGGGGGGAAAAAGCAATAAGAATTTGGAAATGCTTAAGTCAGAGGGTGAAGAAGAATGGATTAAAGGATGACCAACCTTTGGTTTATAAACTCTGTTGGTATCGCCATGACCAAGTTTACCTGAAACAAAAATAAAGATGGATGGAATAATATTATCACTGAAGAAACATACAAATCATTATTATTATTATGAACAATATGTTCCAGTATGATTTAGACACATAATAGACAATAGATTGCCAAAACAAAAAGTTGGCTTACAAAAAAGTTCAACATCTATGTTGGGGACACACTAATAACCTTTAGATATACAATAAAATTCATTTATTATATAGCAAAGTAATGTCCGCACTCTAATTGGCCAATTTCTAGTCCGTAACTTAGGTACAGACTACCAACCTGACTGTTGTGTTTATCATAATCAACATCTTGTCAACCTTACTTGCGCAGTCCATATGTAAGTTATGGAACCTCATTTTCCCCCCATTTTTTTTTTATGGCCTGCACACTACCAACTTGGGCCATGACGCAGTGGAAAAAATCAAGGTTCCATGACTTACATATGGACTGAGCAAGCAAGGTTAATAAGAGGTATGTATGTGTAATGTTATAGTGTGTAGATTACCATTATCTCCACTGCCGAAGGACCAAACAGTTGTTCCGTCCATGGAGACACACACTGTATGTGCACTTCCACATGCGACTTGACTGACATTGGAGACATCCTTCACCTGAACTGGAACATTTCTGCTATTGTTATCCCCATGACCTATCAGCAATGCAAAAATACTCACACAATATATTCATCCTTCCAATGCACTACCTATATTAAGAGTATACTCTAAGTAATATATAAAGTATGAGTGGGAGACCTTTATGGCTCACCATTTTATGCCCATAAAGGTCGATCGCAAATACTTTATATCACTTAGGAAATGTCTAGGACAATATTATCATGTTGTAGTGATTTTTAAAGTGAATTGAGTAATTTTGGCTGAGAAAATTCTCGTTAAAGTGGAATGCAAATGAGGACAAATCTTTATCCGAAATTAAAAACTCCTTCATGCTTATAATTTTCCATTGTTTTGGCCTCGTTAATTATTCATGAATTTTCTAATAAAACATAATGCTGATAACCAACTCTCAGTGACTAATGAGCAATGAAATCAATAAAATATGAAGTCCATGTAATCATGGCATGTAACATACCAAGTCTGCCATAATCGCCTTCACCCCAAGTGTACAGCTCCCCATCCTCTGTCACAGCAGCACTGTGTCTATAACCAGCAGCTACACATGTCACAACCTACAGTGATAACAAACAGATTACAATTGTTAGTCCATACTAATGTGTGATTTAGTATCAAATTTGGGAAGTAAAAGATACAACACAGGAAAAAGTGCTTCATCCAATATCCAAACACAGAGAAGTGGGTTGAAAAAACAAGTTGCAACCATGTTTTTTTAAAACATCCTTTGAGGTGTTTGGATAGAGGATGAAACACCCTGTCAAGTGTTTGATCTAACCTCTCATACCACGAATAATTCTAGGAGAAAATTAAGCAAAAGTTGGCCAAATTTGATGTTAATTGAGATCACATATCCAAACCACTGTCATGGTAGTGATTTACTTTGTTTTCTCCTTATTAAGTATTCATAAGTTTGAGAAGAAATTGTAACAAGAGCCCTGCTAGCCAGGGTCACCCTTGGCAATAAATCACCCTACATGCACTGATTATAAGTCTACTCAAACTAAGAGCAAGCAATCAAGTCTTAACCTTACCTTATTTGCTAAGAGTCCTTCTACCAATTTTGGCACCTTCTGAGTCTGGCTGTTGCCATGGCCTAGTTTGCCATAATCACCTAAATTCGTATCAATTGGTTAATCAATAGAAATGTATTCAGTTTGTCACTAGCAATAGAGATGTATTCAGTTTATCACTAGCTTGTCACAGGGAACTCAGAAAAAAATCTGAGTCCACCTGACAGAAATAAAGCCCATGAACTTTCAGATACAGTTTAGATGCTTTACCACTGAGCTGCAGACTCATATGGTAATGGTCACTTTACTGGGTTCCTATATGGCATTCAGCCTGTTCAGTTCAGAACTCAATATATGATAATTATTGAAATAGAAAGATACTCAGCTAGGAAATAAATGATAAATGGCTTTGTTGCATTTTTTTCACAAAAAAAGTTCAGCTTAAGGACAAAGGGAGTCCAACCAAAAGGAGCCACAAAATGTTTAAATCACATTTTGATGGGATATTCCCATGTCTGATTGGTTTGACACAATCATTCTGATTCTCTCACTATATAGATCCATTAAATTCATACCATCTCCCCAACTAAACACTTTGCCATCTACAGTCAAAGCAAGGGTGTGACCATCTGATCCTTTTGAGGATGACACCCGTTTGATGACATGATCTGAGTCAAAACCAACTCGTTTTAGCTGTGTTTGATTAGTAGAATCACCAAGACCAAGACGTCCATAACTACCCTGGAAAGTATAACACAAACGTTATATTCAAAATATTTTTCTTTTTATAAAAAAGGTCTGGGACAAAGTTGTAAGTGATACAAAAGTTTATTGGTAAATAATGAAATAATTTTCAAGAAAACTGCATGTAGTCTGAAATTGGGAAAGCAACAAACTACATAGAGCAGATTTTGTACGAATGTGAAAAGGTCATGACACAAACACAGCATTGACATGGTCAAGGTGCAGCAAGGAACTTCGAAATTCTAGAAAACATCATGAGCACGGCAAGGCCTACTTACGGCACTGACTGTGCCACGACTTTTTCACAGTCATACGAAATCTGCTCTACTATTAATTCCATATATATCAGACACTAAAATACTCAAGGGGATGACAAATTTTTGTCTTTAATTTTAAGAAACTATTAAGCAAGTATAACTTTTAACAAATATTGCTTGAGATAGAAAACTAACCTTCCCACATGCATGAAGAAAGCCATCAGGAAAGATTACAAAAGTACAGTACTGACCAGCTTCAATCTGAAAGTAATAATAATCACTCATGAATGTCATCATACAATAACAGGGTCCAAATCTAGAGATTATCATAACTACCAGTTAATAGGAAGGGGCTGAGCTCAGAGAGAAGATTGTTAGTCATACTTGATCATCAGGATCAAGTGTGCATAATAGTGTATGACACAACATGATTGTCTGATATCAAGTCAAGTGAAAAATTTCATCATTGCTCATCTTTGAATACATCAATTTTATTAACCCCTGAAACAACCTCTGGGCTGATCTAAGTCAGGGCACAGCTAACTCAAAGATCAAATTGGAATTCAGTGGGTTGGGTTTTATGTTAGGTTTTACAGAGGGAGGAAAACCAGAGAATCCAGAGAAACCCTCACATCAAGAAAGAGACCCAATGAGAAACTCTACTCGCATGAATACTGAGTCCAGGAATCAAACCCAAGACCTCAGAGTTGGAAGGCAAGCATGTTACCCTTGATTCCTCCTAAAGATTCTCAGTGAATCAGCAGGTAAGTGAGTATGGGTGTGACAACAGAGGAATGCACAATGGCACGTTTTATACCAAACACGTTAGAAAAAATAGAGGTTTACTGCAATGACAGTCATATTTACCTGCTGAGCATTACCAAATGATGTTGCCAGCTTAGGTATCAGGATTTTGTCCATACTTCCTTCAGCTAGTTGGTGACTACTGTTACTGCCCCAAACAAACACTTCATCACCATTGTTAAAGCTGTTACCTTGCAAACCAAGTTCCCCTCCTGTGCCATTCTTTATTGATGCCTGTGCATAATGTTCAGCAAGGTTTGTTACCTGAAATTTATAAAAAAAATAAACAATAAGTAAAAATTAACTTCAGATACAACATTTAGCCAGAGGTTTCAACAAGGTTTCTGGTAAAACAAGTGTAATTTACATTTCAGTTGTATTGTGACAGCCATCATTATGTCTTGTGTAGTCTATAAAAGTATAAAAAATGATGCTTGTGCCATAGGTTTTATTCCAAGGCTATACCACAAAAAATATCATTAACTGTTAAAATATTAACTGGTTAGATACCTGGTTTAGTAGGAAAACTGCTGCTTGATGCAGTGGAACAAGTCTCGTCTCCAAATCATGAACCAAGTTCAGAATACTATCCATTTCTTCAAAACTACTCTCCCTGTTATCCCGAGAGCTCAAGGAATGTGTGTCTAATGGAGTTGTCTGTTAAAATAACACCAAACATGCAGTAACTTTTAGGGAGCATGCATTCACAAAAAAAATTGTTGGGGGGAGATCATGAGAATTTACCCTGTATCAAAAAAATTTTGAGCACCCTGCTTGTCTTGCCAAAGGCTTTTCAAACCAATTAAAAATCCAAACCCCTTGCAGAACCCTAGAATTAGAGATATCCCCTACCCAGGCCTGTTGAGAAGGCCTTTATTTTTAAAATATCCACTTTATACACCTCAAAACTTCTCATCTTTCTGAAAATCCAAAATAAAAATAAAAAATTGAAAATCTGAAAAAGTATATGCAAAGACTAACTGCAATTTTGAACTTTATTCTAACATGTAAAGATTGAACTATCAAGATAAATTTAAAAGTCTTGTGTCCTCAAAATTATGGTAATTGAAAATAGCAAGAAAAAATGAAATTGAATGAAACAAAAACTTAATGGAAATTTTTTTCTCAAATATTTTTATTTGATTAAAAGATCCTGTCTAGACAAATTAATTACACTAAAATATTTCAAATGGCAAATTTAATTGTTTTGTTAAAACAATTAATTTTAAGAAGAGCAAAAAATACAGTAGAAATAGCAGGCAGGAAATGATAGTTTGTATATGTAATATGAAAAAACATACCATCATTTTTCTCATTTGTTGACACACATCTTCCAGGCAGTCTATTGATATTCCAACTATTGCTGAAGAGTTAGCTTTATCTTGGCCAGGTTTTACACAATCCATGACCAGTGCCATTTCGATCCACTCCAGGAGGCAGTTCAAAGATCCTCGATGAACACCGATTCTCAAAAGAAGCTCACAAGAAAGCCTTCTGCCATTTGTGTCCGCAGCTGAATGAACAGAACTAGTTGACTTTAAAAACTCTGACACCTGTCTCAGAGACTCTATACCAAGATCTGGTATTTTAGAATCCAGAGAGAGCGAAAGAGGAGGTAACGATGACAGAACGGTCGAAGCTGTTGCCAAAACGTCGTTGCAAATTATTCCCTGCCCGCTCTGCCAAGATTGTCGAAGCAGCGAGAAGAGCAGAGAAAGCCCCGTTTTTATTCCCATCTCTATAAGTACGTCCTTCCCACATTTTACATCCGTTACCTTGGACTTGCCTTGAGATTGGTCGTTGGTATTTAAATTTGCACCACACAAAAGATTCTGTTTGCCCTTATTGTGGTATTTTGCAGAAAGAGCGCAAAATATCCTCTGTAAGATAGCAAGCCGGCGCCGCAGGGTAGAATAGAATGGCGAATCCGAGCTGACCAGTCTAGCTAGCGTTAGCTGACTTGATAAGAGGTCATTAAGGAATTGGTCTTGCTCATTTTGAGATGCCGTTCCTCGTTCAAAATCTGGTAACAAGGGTCCCCGCAGTTGCAGTGGCGCCTGAGGGATCGTCACAGCTTCTTTGTTTGAAAGAAGCTTCTCAAACAGTGAAACAACACCTTTTCTTGGGACTATAGCTTCGGGATCCTCGTTGACCCAAGAGGAGTCGAAATGATCCAACCAGTTTAACTTCAGGGACGAGCTGGAGGCCATTTAGTTGCTTCTTGTTCAAAACAAAAAAGTTTCTCCACATCTAAAAAGTTGTTTCACACAACCATACCATTCCAAATTTCTTGAAAAATAAAGGTAAAATCTTCTTCTTTCTTTTTCCTCTTCCCATATCCCTTATTCAACTAAGGGAAATATGGTTTGAAGAAAAAATAAGAACAACGAGTTTGGTTAATCTCATAGTCTAACTAAGCATTTCGCCATTTTGAATGATCACCGCTCAAAGAATTCTGGGAGATGAAATCTTAGGTTGGGATGCCTGTGGAACATCAAACTCTAATTAAAATTCATGGTCCGACTCAACTTAGTTACCGTTGCTAAGTCCCACAAGCTCAGCAAATTAGCCAGAATATCTCAGCATTTAAAACTTTGATCGCGGA
>WUAP02137928.1:0-12721 GCA_015163945.2 Stichodactyla helianthus
TTAGTGTGTTGGTGGAAAAGACAAGATCATTTGAATACTTACTTTTGAGAAGAACCCTCAAGCACATCTTTCTTGTCCAAAGACATCGCGAAAGAGAGCGAACGCACGCGGTCAGTAAGAAGTTCATATTTCGTAAGGAAGCCATTTACTGGTCAGATTCTTTAAATCTAGTTAATATGTTATTATGCTATTAACTCGGCCCTAACTCGGTCCTAACTCAGGGTCCAACTCGAATCCAACTCTAACTCGGACTCGGATTCCAACTCGGCAATTCCCGATTCCCGCCGTTAAAGTACCCCTAACGTCTACGACCATATTTTGAAATCCATTCTCCATAACATTTCTGATAATATTGTTCATTTTTGTTGGTTGTTCACCCACATATTTCCGACTAATAAAGGATTAAAGATCAAGAAATGCAAATGAGATGAGGTCAACGGCGGGTATTAATACAAACAGGCTAAACGTAAATTTCAGATGATTTTTCATGTTCAATGCATTATAGCCTCAGTTGACTAAATGACTTTGTAGGACTTTGACTTGTTTTGTAACAGCGCCTTCTGTAAGTTAGAGATAACTTTCCAGTTAAAACACCCAGATGACGTCACATAATTTACATATCAAGATCTTCAAACCATTATAACTCAAAAAAGGGTAATCCATTATCAAAGAATTTATACTGTCCTATCACAAACTTGATGAAGAATGGGTTTTCAAAATATGGTCGTAGGCATTAGTCGCACTTTGAGCGGCTGCGCTGGAGACTATGTTGGAAAAGGGTTGCAACAGGAAGCCCAGAGAAGAGAAGATACAAGGAATATTGTCTTGGGAGGAAGCTATGATTTAACTTGGCTAAAGCTGTCTCCTTGTTGGAAAGAGAGAGAGAGAGAGAAAGGAACTGGTGCAGGGGCGGGAGAATTAACTGAATATCTTGATTTGCATCAGCCCCCCTCTAAACAAAGATACCCGCTTCAATCAACAATTATGAATGACAAGGATATGCTGAGCGATGAGATGAATTTCGTCACTGTCCAAACCCTTGACCATGTGCTCAAATTTATGCCTCCTTGATATATCATCAGTATGTTCGATAAAGATATCGTCAAGACAGTGCGGAAATACGACGTAAGCAAGATTACACCTTTCTTCCTTCAAAGGGATCGTCTAGCAGACGGGTGTGCCAGAGCATTGCGCTCCCAAGATTAATAAACCGACCGTCACTGGAGACGGATGTGCGTACTTTTCAAGGTCTCTTTGATTTCCTGGCCTTGTATAATTTTAGATTAGTGACGATATAAGATCGCCTTACCTAGGAAAATAGCTTGAATTAATACTCTCGTCTCGTCAAAGCATACAAAAAATGTGAAGATCACTTTTATAACTCTGTAAAAAATGTTTCAATAAACTTCGGAAACATGGTTGAGGGTTAATTGGTTCTGAAATCCTGCCATCTTGACAAAACATCCCATCATTCCGCACGATTTCGTAGAAACTCCGATCTCGTATTTTCTGAGTTATAATTTAAAAACAAGGAACGATAAAAAGAAATCCGTTTCAACAAATGGTCGAAGTCTAATACCGAACCTTTATGTTCTTCATTTGCTTCGCCACTAATAACAAGAGTAATGTTACTGTTCATATCCTGTAACTATCAATCCCGATTCCCGCATCCCGATCCCGTAAGAGCAGTATCCCGCTGCCACTCGAAATAAGGTTGGATCCCGCGTCCTGCTATACTTATTGCGAATCCTCTTGATTTTACTCTGACGATTTGTAAGATTTTTAAAATTGATACGGTCAGAAGCACGGTATTTTAACAGTTTGGGAATGTGTCACACGGGTCCTGATGCGTCTTACATAAATGGGGAAAAGAAAGAAGAGGGATAGGTAACAAAAAAAATTAATAATAATAATAATAATAATAAATAAATAAATAAAAAGAACCTGCCAAGATTAAGAAAAACAATCCTGATGCCATGAAGTGGCATTACTTCAGAAGAACAACAGGTCATGCATTGATTGGTCGCAAGACAGAACGGGACAAGCATTAATAAAGCTAAGAGATGGTAATCCTTCTTAGCTACTTTTAGAGACATACTTAAAATAAATAGTCTAAAACCGCATAACGTCCTTGTATGTCGCGAGAATGAGCGCTGATTTGAAGTATTGTTTACGGATTTCTTTTCGTTAACGTTTGCCAAAGATTAAAAACAAACGTGTTCAGTCACATGAGCGAGTAAAAACAGATTTGACAGCCAAACCTTTAACCTTTGCTGTATTATGGGGATATCGGTAAGAGACAGGACCAGTAGAAAATCTTACAACGTTGATGTAATTTGAAGACATGTTTGTTCTAGTACGGGATCGAACGCAACTCATAACGGGCGTGGCGTGAAAACGTGCTTCGCGGGAGAAAAAAATATACGATTCTTTCGTCTCTCCGTTGTAACCTTGGCTTTGTCACTCTCATAAGGTCGTACTTTTTCTTATCAACGCGGGAAAATTCAGATAAAATCGGTCCCACGCGCCTTGAATAGTGAATCTCTGAAATCTCCGCGTCCAGAAAGACTGATCTACTCCACGATACATCTCTAAATATAACGATGATTAAGCATTGACGATTTGTACCGTATTAAACTAAGGTCGACTCACTTAGAAGGTTAACTGATTCGAAACCAATCAACAATCCAAGCTCTGTTCTTGTCTGTAGCATGCATCTCTATCTATCATCGATGGATCATCTGGGAAGAGTTTTGGCGCCATTTTGACGTCAGGCCTAAGACAATTGGCGCTATTGTCTAATACAATTCACTTTTGTTCCATGTAACTTAATATCTATTCACGTTGATTTTGAGTTGATTGCAAGGGGTCCCAAAGACTTGGCAAGGCCTTCGTGTTTTGATTTATACGAGTGGCTCCGTCGGACTGGCTTATCTAAACTAAGTTACACGATCCAGAGGATGTCATGCTGAAGTAGCTAAAAAGATATCATTACTAGATAATAATTATTGATATAATACACTGTGACCTCTCAGTTTTTGTGATATATCGGTCGATTATAGCACCGTAGTTAAACTAAGGAAGGAAGGTAGTTGAATAAGATCATACGGACTGTAAAAAAGACAATTTACTGTGAGATATGGTTGAACCACAAACCCACAGTTCTGATTTAATTGCCCCCAGAGTCCATCACCCATATCTTTGTTTGTTTTTATTTGGGAATCTGATAACAGAGAAGCTCCCAAATGTATGTAGCCAAGTCACCTACTGGGATTATAAACTTGAAATAAACACACTTCAAAACAGGCGGCTTGTTTCTCCAAGTTCATATTACTTTTCTGCTTGTTTTGGCTTTAAAAAGTCCAAGTGACGCCTACTGCGTTCCCACACTGAGCTGATAAATTGTAAATTAAGGAATACCAACTCACAGTCAATGTGTAATGCCTTTCGATACCTTACAAGAGCTATGATCCGGTGCCCTAATAGCGGTAAATTGAATTCCTCCGTCAGGAAAAGGGACTTCAAACTGCGCTTTGCAATTCGCCGTTCAGTTCCGACCGAGATTTGTTTCTGTCTCTTGGCTCAGCCGGTTTCATCTGGAACGGAAATAATAAAAACACTCTAGGATAAACATAATGATATCTAACCGGAAAGACTCTATTCTGTTTCGATAACTCTGTTGTTATGAAGTCAATGATAGTCCATAAAACTCGATCTCGCTGAACGCATGGACATGTCACGTGACGTGTTTGTCAGAAAGAGTCAAGCTTCGCAGGCCCTGTTTTTAAAACAATGTGACAGACTTACAGCAAACGTTTCAAGAAACAAATTAATTTTTTCTTCTTCTTCTTCTTCCTTTTCTTAACAAGAAATGAATTTTTAAGATGCAACATATTACAGATATTAACTGTAGCAGATTATCTTTGAACGAGGAACTTCTTCGACCCCTCAAGGCTCGACCTGTCATTATCGAGTCGAGATTAACTTTGTGACTGATTAAATGAATTTGGCCCAGGTTAAATTTCCCTGCAAAGATAAATTGTATGTTTATGAGAGATTTTTGATTAGTAGTTTATGGTACACGTCTTTGTTTGTCCCTACAGCTTAGCGAAATGTAAAATTTAAATAACACAAAGAGAGAAAAGTTGAAATTAGTTTTCTTGCTGAAATGAGAGTTCAAACTAAGGGACTTTTTACTAACAGAATTTTCGATACTTATCGCTTTGAAATAAAACAAGAAAAAACATCCTAGGTTTGGTTTTACTGGTGACATGTAAATCTAGAGTAGAAGGAAGCAGATTACGATTATAGCTTCATTTTTAGCTTTTGAACACTGACTTTCCGAGCACCTGGGAGAAATCCTGCAAAAGTGGACTCGAACAAAAAGAAGTGTGGCCAACTTTAACATTAGTTCTGTCCAAGATAACATCTCAAAACTCAGATAAACGCAAATTAGCCAACCTTTCTCAAGCGGTAATGGGCTCATTTTTGTGGTTATTCGCCGAGACACAGGGTCACTCCACGCGTGCGCGCGCGTGGACATGTAATAGTGTTCACACCTGATTCCGTCTCTCCCGCCTCCCGGATACCACAAACTAAGAAACCCTAGCACACACCTTAATTCGTGTTCGTGGATGTACCTGTTAATAGATGTATCAAGGTACAAGTTCTCATGGTACTGGGGAAATAAGTTTTCAATTCCACGTGTCAATCATCTCATTTCCGACGGACTTCAACAGATGCTATGTAAGAAACCACTAAAGTGTTGCCCAAACCTAAACCACACTAAACGAGAATAAAAACTGCTTTACATGGGCTAAAGTGTTTATTCAAGCATTTTTAGACATACAATAAACAGATTTGCTCTTTTTAATGTTCTTCAACAGATGGCAGCCTGGTTTGAACCGGGGATAGCCGGGAATAACTCCAGAATTTTTTTACAGTTGGAATGTTGTACTAACTTCCTATAACTCTGTTGTTATTTCCGGAAAAGTTGGGTTATAAAATTTACTATTAAAAATGCTTTAGTTTGATATGTATATGTATTAGCCTGTAATACCTAACAGGTCCAACGCTTTTTTCCCCGCTCAAATTGTTGTTGATTTTGACCATGAGAATTGTTCCATTTAAATTCGAGTACTGTATCAAAAAAAAAAAAAAAAAAAAAAAAAAAAAATCATTGAATTATCCCCTCGCTCCCTCTCTTTCTTCATTTAATCAAATACAGCAGTTGCAGTAGCGCAACAACAATAATGATAATAATTCTGTTTAGAATCTAAATTTTCTGTCTCATTTTTCATGTGTTTCACAATATGTAAAATGCCTCAGTTAACCGGTTCTTCTACATGTCATCAAATCATATCAAATGTACAAAAATTACTTCAGTTTTAAGGAAAGGCGTGTCAGGGAAAGAGCTTATTTCCCGGAAATGAAAGTAACTACCTTCCAGACTGTTTTCCTTCCTTGGCAGACATCACTCCCTTTCTCTGCCGCTTCTCAGGAAGATTACTTTTTAAAGCGATACTTTCCTGGTGAAAACATTTGCATAGCGGGAACAGGTAACTTAAGCAGTTTCATACCGAAATAGTTTAAAGTGTAAAGTTTAAAGTTACAAGTTAGCGTTACATAACGTTTAGACTGTTACAAACGTTTTGTGCGGGTGCCATCTTTATTACTGTCTAAATCTGCTAGCCTAGTTTCTGAATGAAAATAATTCAAAGTTATTCACAAGTTGGAAAACGTTTTCTTTCTCAGAAGCGAATTAGAGTCTGAGGAACTAACTTAAAGATGGATCCAGTCGAATTCTCTAGCTTTTTTAACTCCAATCTTTGGTTTTTAAAAGAGCAAAATTTCTTTGTGTGCGGAAAAGAAAAGTCAGTGGCTGACAGTAAAATTACTTCTGTTGATAAGTAATCAAATTTGTGTATTTCGCTGGACAGATGATGCTAATTTGGGACTTTTTCAACTAGACCACCAAGACAGCAAAATTGTAGACTCTAATTGAAAAAGTTCAATTTTAAAGTTTATTAAGCTTTTCCAGTTTTTCAAGTTAGATGTAATCCTCTTCCTCAACATTATTGTAGCAAACGGGTACATAATTCAGTACTTTACCAAATACAGCTCATTTTTGCATGAAACTACAAGCTAAGACAGATTCCTTGTACAAAAGCTCGTAAGTACTTCATATGTAAACATGATGGAAGCTTCTTTTTACAGCTTTTACTTTTGTATAAACAATCTAGGACAGAAAGGGCTCCAGTTTGGGATTAAACTTTATGGTTAACAAACTGAATAAAGAGAGCTGAGAATTCAGCATTGAGGGAAGATAAAAAGTATTTTCAGAAGCACCAAAGGAATGAAAGCTAGAAAACGCTGATAAGTAGACTAGAAACAGAGAACCTGACTCCAAACGTTCGAGTAGAATATCTCGTTGTCATTTCCAACTGTTTTTCTATCCATGACCTTTCGTTGTATATAACTCTTTACAAGGTCTTCTGTCAAGATGTTTATTGATTAAAGTCACCAGTTTTTTAAACTTCCATTTGAGCACGAAATGACACCGAAAACAAGAGTACATTTGTCAATATTTTCGTGTACAGGCGTATACTTGGCGTCAGAGTGTCTGAAGTACTCCAAGCTAGAAACACGTTAAACAATAAGTCACCCGGCGAACAGAAAAGGAAAACAACAAACTCAATTCGTTAACTTCAACATTTTCCACTCCACAGTTTAACCATGGTGTGGTTAATTCATTCAATGAACTTAATTTGACTATCTATGACTAAAAATATAAAATATTTTTTGGAAAGCATTAGTTTTAGCAAAAAGTCAAAAACTCCTTTCTCGAAAATTATATATGCAATTTATCGAGGGAAAAAGCAGCTCTTTACTTAGTCCTTTCCCAAGCAAATTGAGATTGTTGCTCTTTATTTAGTCCTTTCCCAAGCAAATTGAGATTGTTGTTTTTCGGGTATTGTCACTAAGAGATACACACAAATTGTCAACTTTGGTTAGAATTCATTTTTAGACTTTTGACTTTGTTGTAAGGAGTAATAATCCTATCTATGAAACCCACAACTGAGAGAAAGAACAGCAAAGTAAAATTTAAAAGCATTATGTTGTTAGCACAGGCACTGTACAAATATTTATCGACAATCCCCAACTTGTCAACATCGTTTTGCACTTGCAACTTTACATAAATCGTACAGAAATTTACCTTGCGGTCGTCTGTTTAGGACAGCAACAGCAATATTTAAAATGCGAAAAACTATCTTAATTTGAAAAATTAGATCCAATCAATACTTTTGAAGTAAAATCAGGTTTGAACTCAAACAATGACATCATTTCTGCTTGTTTTTTCGGGAGGGGAGACTGATTTGTTTGTAGACGTCCTACAACAACACACTTCTCGTAATAATGCACGTTCATTACTTTTTCTCTTGTTATTACGGGGTTTTCCCTCGAAAAATTCTGCCCTGACCTACCATGTCAAACTCGATAGCCTAATTTACAGTTTCATCTGTCCTTAATAGTTGCTGGAAATCAGTAAAATTGCTCCAGACATTTAGCAATATTCTTTCTTAGAAAAAAAACACTTAGTCGTAATCTCTTATAAAGGCGTTTGAACTTGGTTTTAAGTCGCTGGTAATATCAAGCTAGAATGAACATAATGAACCAAATATATCAAGAACAACGTTCTTGATACAACGTTCTTGAACAACGTTCTTAAGAGAATTCAACGATGTCAATAATGTAAACACAGAACATGACACGATATTACTAAAAGCCCTTCCTTCTAATCCAGGGGTATTAAACCCAACTCCGAAACTTAATGGTAAACGTCGATGAGTTTCTAAATATTTTAACTGGTCAGCTATCATCCCACAACACGTAAACATTGAATAACTACTTTTATACCCCAAGAATTAAAAACTCTGAAATCGGTTTTCCATCTAAGCACTATATTCATTTTGTTCTCATTAATCGTTTGCTAATCTTTCTCAAGGGCCTATGCCAAATACCAAGACGAGTCACAGTTTATTTTTAGTCGCACTGTGCAGTCACTAGACTATGTAGTCTCCCCAAGTCTTAGACTCCCACAGGAGCAGATTTAATTCTCATCTTTTGGGGGTGATTTTTTTGTATGGAGTCCAGTATTTTTCGCTTCTTACCAGCAGGATCCATTAAAACCTGACAAGTTGTTTTGCTGTGTCAATATTGTGGTCACGTCCCGAGAGAAAAAAGATCATACGGCGTGCCTAAGGGTGAAGGTTGAGGTTTTGTTTAACTCTAGAAGTTTTAACTTTTTTTTTCGCCATTTCTAAAATAATTACCATGCTTGGGACCTAGAGATCGAGACTAACGGGCTACGATTTAATCGGATTTCGCTTGGCTATAGGATACCAGAAAGTATTGCCCCGCCTGTATTGCCGGCCCGCGAACCTATAATCGTAAATAGCTCGAGGCAATCGCGCGTGCGAACGAGTGGAAAACAGCCAGAGCCCTCGAGGGACGGAAACCGCATTTTCAACCTTTTTATCTGCTATCAAGATGTCATCGAAGTTCTGTGGCCTCATAAAACCTTCTTCACTCTCTTCTCGTGAAAAACCGAGTCGTAAATCACTGACGCAGCACAACGTTGTCTAAAACAAATCATTTCACTGGGTACAGTCCGAATCTTGACGTATGGTCCTCTCGATCGATCGTGAACTTTGTAACCCGATATTTGGTTAAAATATCCTTAAAAATAATCAAATAAAGCTCGCCAGCAAGACTCCGGCTCATCTGTATAAGGCGGTTTGTGCTCGTGATAGCTGTCAAGAAGCTCGCATCTGATTGGCTAGATAGTAGATTAATATGTACCGGTTCACGTGATTTTCAGCTTAATTTCAAAGGCTCCTGTCACATGTGTTGTTACATATTTGAGCTCGGTCATTCGGGTTCAGAGAGAAAAATTTTTTTGGCTTAGACAACACAAAGTTAAGAGGAACTTAAGGATATGGAGCCTTCGGAGAACATACCTCTAATGGACAGGCGAATTGTCAGAGACAAGAGACTGTCTCATCTCCCGCCTATAACTGTCCCTACAACTGAGGCTTTTTCACAGCCCAGAGAGCAAAGCTTGAGTTACACCAAGTGGCTCGGTAGCCTCGTTGCAGCCGGTTCTAGTAGCCCAAAGAGAGATGATAAACTCGCAGACTCTGAACGCATTAAGAGACCTATGAATGCCTTTATGGTTTGGGCTCAGGTCGAGAGGAGACGGTTGGCAGATGCTAATCCCGAGCTACACAACGCCGAGCTGAGTAAAATTTTGGGATCAACTTGGCGAGGATTGAACGACTTGCAGAAACGTCCGTATGTCGAAGAAGCTGAGAGACTGCGATTACAGCACATGCAAGATCATCCTGATTATAAGTATAGACCGCGTAGACGAAAACATCCCAAAAGAGTTTGCAAAAGGATGATGTCTTCGTCCAGTAACCATCAGAACGTCCCTCAAGGCAGTACAGCAAGTGGACCCACATCTGTGGAGGAGAGCTCTGCTTCTAATTGTGAAGATTCAACTCCATTCTCCATCCCGGGCACCCCAACGAGCCCTAGTCTACCGAGCCCGGGTTTTAGCAGTACAGTGAGCCAACAGTTTCAATTCAGAAATGAATCTCAGAAGACCCAGCTACAAAATACAACACCACCTTTTCCAGATCTGAATGAAATTGACCTGCCAACACCCGAGACTAGTCCAGCAGCAGTTGGGATGAAACCTGGAAAAGTTTTCAACTTCCCAACTACGGAAGAAGAGATACGCTACGCGCTAATGATGCTGCCAAAGCCTAACGATGCCATTGGAAAGTCCAAGTTTGACGCCTCGAAAATGGACATCTCAGAAATCTTTGGAAACGTGAATTTCTCTTTATCAATGTACTCTCCTCCAAGTCCTTGTGGCATTCCAAGCTCTCAATCCTGCAGAAGTAACGCACAACTGGGACAACCTCCTCCTCATACAGTGCAGTTTTGTGACCTATTGCTAGATGAACTTAACAAAGCGGAGTTTGATCAGTACCTCGATGGAAGTGAGATTGACACAAGCAGCCTTGAAGACTGTTGATCTGAGCAACAGTCAACTTGAATATGCAGTTCAAAACTGCACCAGAGTTTTGTATTTTAGATTAAAGTACGTACTCCAAACATGTCGTGGACATACAGCATGAATATATTTGAATGAAGGACGAAAACGCTTCTTCAAATTGAAGACATCTTATCGCCCTTCGCCTGATATTTTCATTTTTCGATCGCTTGTATTTGTAAAGATTTTTCTGGTATTATTTAGTATATTTTGAAAGTTTTCGAGTTTACATACTTTTATTAATTGTAGTGTCGTTTTACGTAACGCAGCTTATGCATGTTGGAACAAAATAGAGATACATTTTTATATGTAGCAACTCGCGTAATTTATGGAGGGGACTTTGGTTTTAATTTATGCACTCTGCAGAGAAAATATTTTTAATTTTAAGCAGAGGAAAGGTTTGCGGTCATTAAATTACTATTTTTTTGGCATTCTGTCTCTGTGTTGTCGTTTGTATCCGTTCCAGTAGCCTTGAACTTTCTCAATCTTCGACTCCTTACTAGCTTTGTTACTGGAGAGCTTACAAGAAAATCTTGATATGTACTTGAAAGCCATTGGTCAAGAGCAGTTGAAGTGCGCAACTGGCCTGTCAACACATGTCAGTTTGGACAGCCAGAAACTCCAAGGCAGATAAATGCAAAGACTTTCTAAATCAAAAAGCAGGCATTCATGAGCCCATGTCGAGTTATCGGAGTTTAGCACTAGATGTCAACGAGTTTACGAGCTCAGGATCGCGGATTGTAGCTTTGATCAGGCGCACTAAACGATCAATCTGTTGCTAATTTGCACTTTTTGTCAAGGTTTTTATGATTAGAACATTTCTAATCCCCAGTGAAAATGCATTTTAACTCTACTTCTATTTAAGTTTTTGATTGACGTTTGTCAGAAGACGGTTGACAACAACCTTCAAACAAATCCTCCATCAAAAGCCTTTTCATTTCGCTTTGCCTGGGTTTGTAATCCCCAAAGAAAAGCTGTTCAAACATTAGCAGTCTTTGGTAATCATCTCTAATACTCTCATTCGCTACCCCTTGTGCTCTGTTATCTTACACTCATATGTACCGGAAATGATTCTTGTAGGAACATTAGAGAGACAAAGGGCCACTGAGTTGTGCTAATTATTTATTAACACGGATCGAATCGGACGTTCACTCGGTGTCACTCGAGGTGATGTAAATACTTTCGCAGTCAACAAAACTTTCCCTATCTTGTACAAAACAGGATTTATTGCTTAAAATCTTCAAAAGGATCCGAAATTTCGTGTAACCATAGAATTCATGTAATGCAGTCATTTTGTTTCAACCCTAGAATTGCTGAAATATCTTTGAAGACGTTTCAAATATTTTGAAAAAAGATCAAGGAAAGGCGAAGAAGGTTTACTGATTTAATAATAGACCAAAGGAATACTTTATTTTGACTTCGGCGATAAGATTAACCGAGTCCATCATTTATCTTTCGTAATGTGATTCGTAAACTAGACGGATTGGCTTTTGTGTTTACTATAACGTAGTGTCTGTAGTGAGGTGCACATCTGATCCATCCAGGGCCTATACCCGGGAGAGATAAGAGATAAGATCCAGCCACGGAAACTTGACAATCAAACTGATATTCTAGATGCTATTAATGGTGATGCAAGTGGAACCTCTTACCGCAAAAAACGGCTTGAAATACGTCAGAGGAAAATCGGGCCAAAAATAATTAGCGCAGGGGCGTGACAACTCGTTTTTCCCTGGTTTCAAGAGAATTGAAGCAGCGCTGAGTAGAAGGAGAAGTTACTAGCAGAAGAGGAAAAAGAAGAAGGAGCAGCAGCTAAGAAGTAAGAACACTGAAGAACAAGAAGAAGTAAGAACAAGAAGCAAGAACAAGAAGAAGGGGGGAAATAAACGATTTAAGGCAAAAGAATTTTGAAAAAATTGCTTCTCTTTTTCTGATAAAAACACCCTCGAAAAAGTTTGACCAAAGTTGAAATCAGATCCATATGCATGTCCAGGAATTGCCCGGTAGACGCCAGACAGATCAGTTCAGTGTTTTAGATGACGTTACGCGACAAAAAAGGTGAGATACACTATTGGCAACGGTGAACTGGAGGAGTATCGATTCCTTAGAGTCCAGATCACTTGACACTGATTGCGAACTAGCCCTGGATATTTCATAACGATTTTTTGTGTCATTACTTATTAAGGTTCTACACTAAAACCATTATGAAATACCACGAGTCCGTTTCCTCGAGGTCAAAATTCCCTTTTCGATGTCTTGAGGCAAGGTTCTCAGCTAATATATTCTACAAATTAGACCAGCTAAGTAGGGTTGATAGAGAAATTAAAATAAAAATCAGCAAATACAGGTTTTGCACGATGATGAGACAGCAGCTACGTTGGATGACAGGAACAATAAAATCGTCTTACACAAGAACAATCTGCTGTTCTGCCATCCAACATGGCTGCCTTCACGTGGTCACACAAAACCTCTTTTGATCATTTTTGTGGCTATGCCACTATGCTATCGACTCGATGAAAACGAGGAGTGTCCTTGAATGTCCGTGCGTAACTTTACACAGGAAGCCCAACACTAAACTATTCTCCGGCTCTCTCCGACGAC
>WUAP02137939.1:0-12721 GCA_015163945.2 Stichodactyla helianthus
ATGATTTTACTCTAATGGTTTAGGCTACTCTTTTGTATTTAGAAGACGAATTAAGTGAAGAGTCAAGACCTCATCTGATCATCCGATCGTATTCAGTATGCCACCATTTTGAAACTTACGGGAACTCAATGAATAAAACACAGGAAACCCACATGATTAATAAAATGTTTAAAGATGACTGAAATTGTTGATTTTATTTACATTGGCATAATTCTTGCACAAAAATGACTATATCCAACAGTAAATGGGAAACTGGAATGTTATGACAATGTCAAGAAGTTGCCAAACATCGGTAGAAGCATTCTGTTGCATTCTGTTGGGTTGCGTTACGCAAAACATCCTAAGCCCAAATATTGTAACATAATTACTACATCACGCTCTCGCCCGCTAAGCTTAGTTTCACAAGGTGTGTGTTACCTGAGCATTTCAGGAAAACCTTTTGAAACAATTACATTTCTGTCTAAAAAACGTTCAGTTTCTGCTAAAAAGATGACCAGTCACAATGACCGGCAACGCAAAGATTTGACCGGTCAAGCTGCAATTCTGGGCGGACATTGTCCGATGACCGGCCGTTATTTTTAGCCCTGAAATAGCATTCGTGACGGGGTCAATAATGTGACGTTTACTAGCGGCATGTAAACTCTTAAAAAATAATAGGTGATGATTTTATCGCCACCAAGAAACAAAAGATCAATTCCTCTATCGATTTTGAGGGTTGAAGTTAATTTTCTCACTGTTTTTAAGAAACGCGAACACTTTTTGGAGACATGACTTCGGCATATTATTTTTGTTGTTTCGGCTATGCCAGCTGTCAAAATCGTTTTTTCGAACTTTCTTGTGAAATTTAGATACTTTCAAAGAAAAAACTACATCACGTTTCTACACTAGGTAGGGGCTATCAACAGGCAAAAAATGAACAAAAACGATTTTTTGACTTGTGCCGCCGTATGTTCAACGTGTTCAGACAGTCGCTCTTAATCTCTACCATCTGAGCTAACAACTAGCTGCACAAAGTATTGTTGGACAAAACCTGTGGCCCTCACTTTTTGTTTTTTGAAAATCATTTCTCACATAGTTTTTAGATAATTTACAGATAAAATTTCACTATTTAATAGTAAATTTGGACTTTGATTGGTTAGAAAATTTATTTCCACTCAGCTGGTAGGTTAGGTAAAACTGCAACAAACGCCAAAATTATGGCTCTAAAAACTCTCATACCAAAAGGGTGTATGTTTTCCTGCCAAAAACATCCTGATTTTTATTGATAACTGTGATTGGACAAGAATTGTCTAAATTCCACCATAAGCCTTCTTTTAATAGAAACTAATTCCCAGGGTCTTGCAACAATTGCAAAGAAATGCCTTTTTGATTTTTATGGTACAATCGAGAACGGTGTAAGGCGTTTTAGAACTTCAAATTCACCATAAAAGTAATGAAATATGCCTAGAAATGGCAATTTTAAAAGTTAATTTTTTAAAAATTGTGTGGAAAATGGCAAATAGGAATCACACCCTTGCACTCTATCAGATGCACTGATGTTATCAGCAGGCACTGCATTTAAGTTTATATTCTACTGCTCATTGGTCCATTGCATCTGCATGTGAACTGTTGCAACATGTTCTTTTACAACATCAAACTTCAAAGTTCCTACTGCCTTCTAGAGTAAGGTATTCAATACACTTCACCTTTCCCCAAATTCTCCACATAAATGCAATTCAGTGTATTTCTAGAATTGATTCTGCATATCTTCTGAGAGTTTGACTACATACTTATAGTTTTTTGTATTAATAGCAACTGTTCGTAAAACTCTCAAAACTGAGAATAAAACCTTGAGGAACTTTAAGTTTGATGTCATGACAGAACATGTTTTCATTAAAGTGGTAGAATATAAACTTGAATTCTATTGTTTTTGATTCGCCCTCTGATTGGTTAACAAACTTAATTGACCACAGTTAGGGTAGAACCACAGTAAACACTGTATCAAAAAGAAACTTAACTTTACTGATGTTTCAGTTGTAGTCCTTAATCAGAGTAAAAGAGCTTGCTTACTCCAATGAAGGGCTCACATGAATCAGCCAAGTATGGTTTGATGCATTCAAAAATACTTTACTTACCCCTGCAGGTATAAGAGAGAAACATATTTCACACAGCAATTCTGTGGGTTGAGATCTTGTGTTTGCCTATAAAAGACAAAAATGATAACAGTTTGAGGTACATGTATGTTCAGAAGTCATACAAAGAATTAGCTTTTGATTAATGGACAGAGTACTGAGCTCACTGCAAAGTTAGAATGAGTATATAAAATTATGCAGAGTTTTGCTAAAGCAGTGATATAGGGAGGGGTGTAACGCACACCATCACATTTCTTGAGGGGCAGTCTTTGTCAACTGTGGTGAGTATGGGTGGCCTAGTGGTGAGAGCAATGGCCTCTCACCTCTGTGGTCCTAGGTTTAATTCCTTGGACTCAGTGATCACATGCGAGTTGAGTTTATTGGTCTCTCCTCTGCTAAGACATTTTTTCTACTGGTTCTCTGGTTTTCCTCCCTTACAGAAATCAATAATGTTTTGATCTGAGCTGTGTTCCACTGTCAAACATAGGTCATATGGTGGCTGCATAGTGTGCCTTATATATATATATATACCCAGCCACATAGAGCTGTGTCTGCACTGTCAAGTCGAGAGGAAGGATGATTAGCCTCCCCAAATTATCATTATTAATTATCATTAACTAAATAATATCAAACTCCTTACTTTAATCTTTGGAAACTAACAGTTTGAGATTAGCTTAACTCACCCTAGAAGACTGAGAAGATTTTGAAGTATTTGGATTAACAATGTGAGCTTCTGAAAACAGACTCTCTTGATTACCACTGTAATATCTAAAACAATAGAAATCAAGATGATCACAATGATATAAAAAATAATTTTATACAAACTAGTATGAAAGTGTCCAAACTAAAGGGTACAAGGTACAGCCTGTTTGTACAGGCTTTGTTTTTGCAAGATATCTTTTTATTTGAGAATTCACAATAATTTAACAAACCTTGACCTTTTTCCTTAATCTTCTTCAGAATGCATAATATACATGTACATGTATTTTATAGTCTTTAGTATAACCATTTCTCAGCATTTATTTTGCAAAGAAAACTTTGTTGCCGTACAATAATAGATGTTATTGGATGATTTGCATGAAAACAATGGGAAGCCATTTCAGTGTCGCATCACACTGTACTGTGTATACACCTATTTCAAAAAACATTGTCGGTGAGAGGCTTCAAGCCCATGCAACTGGACCAAAGAGGATCATGGGTAGTATTTGTATTCAATTAATATTTCTGCATAAATTAAGGCTTCTGTAACTTGTGGTGTTCATGTGTGTCTTCGCTGTAAGGTTGAGGCATGGCTAGAGTTGTATACCATTATGTTAATCATGTTTTTCTAATGTTTCATTGATTACTACCCATAGTCCTTTTTGGTCTAGTTTCGTAGGCTTGAAGCCTCTCACCGACAACGTTTTTTGAAATAAATGTATACTGCAAGTCAGTACTGTACATTTTTCAGTCATACAAAAACTGTTAACTACGGTTCAAAGTACCTAGTGGAAGTATATTGTATTGCTATTGTATTTTGCTAATACCTCATTGCAAACATTGTTTTTCCTATACTAACCTTTCAAGCAATTTTTCTCTGTCCCATTTGAAATGGCTCAGTAAAATCCTGGCCATGGGTCTTGGTAACTGTAATAACCAATAATTAATCATAAATATTAATCTATATGGTTTATTTTGTTTGACTTTGGGAAGTCAATTGGAATTGATGATAATATTTGAATCAATAGATCTTTTTTGAGTTTCATAAAATATCACTGTGTTTCTTGATTACAGACTTGTTTACTCAGGTTTAACCTCATTTCAGTGCAAAAACATTCACAAGTATAGAAATACTTGGAAATTCCATAGACCTTTAGTAAGAACAGGAATATCGTATGCAAAAACAAGGCTAACCCTGAGCAACAAAGAACTCAAAACCCGAGTATTATGCAATCAGCACACAGGATTACTGCTCGTAAAATCAGAATGATTGATATCACAGCACTGTCGCAATCTCAACAATCACATTTGAAGCATGAGATTTTCACAGTCATACAAATTATGATCTAATGTATAGACATACACCTTATTCCAAAATGGCCTACTGCTAATTTGCAAGCCAAGAAGAAGGAATACTATTTTAAGCTCATGTACTGAAGTCATAATAGCCAGCAATTAAAAAAGCATGTCAAGATTAGTAACTAAACACAATTTCAGTGCCCTAGCATGAATACCTAAGAAGTTACAGTGATTTAAAATTAGAAGAATTTGTATGAGAATCCAGCCACAAGGCCCTTGATACCTCGTTTTCATGCTGTTGTCGCATTTCTGAAGCTCAATACTTTTCATAACTTTATCTTCATATTTTGAAACTTTGCACATTTAATAATTCATCTATGGTCTTCCATGTGATGACAAAATATTTTTGATTCACTAAGCTTTGAATTATGCAGAATAACGGTATGCCATTTTGGAACAAGGTGTATATAGTATTGTTTTTTATTATATGTCTACGATAGTACGTGTGCTCTGATTGGCTGATTTCCGGTCTGATATTTTCCCATCTCAGACCGGTAAGTTAAGTTCGCCTGTCTTTCATTGACGCAGCTAAAAAAAAGCCATATAATAAAAAGATTTATTAACCTTGCTTGCTCGGTCTGTATGGGAAAATATCAGACCTCAGTCTTTTATGTACTGACCTTGCCCGACGGCTTGGTCTGTACTGTCAAGACCTCAGTCTGATGTTTTCCCGTACAGACCTCGCGCTCGGTTAATAACCTCTTAGTCACTTTCACAGTTCAAAGAAGTTTAATAATACTGGTAAATAAATGTTCACAGGATGTGAAAGAGGGCTATGGTATGCGAGGCCACTAAGTCTTCTTCTAAATACAGATTTACTTAAGACAGAAGTCTACTCTTTCATTAATTGTTGTCACCACCTCCCTAAGAATTTCTTAAATCCACCCTCAGTCTAGCTTGGGCTCGACCCTTGACTCAAATACTAATGGTGAGCTAAATTTGTTCGTTTGTTTTCCTCACATTGTCACAAGAGCTTTCTAGAATACTTCTATCATGTATATCTTCTAGACTGGTCATCATCTAGTACTTTATGTAATGTCAACAGCACATCACATGTTGTCCAAAATCAATTAAAAATTCATTAATAATTAATGAGCAAAACATGTCAATAGAAAATTATAACTGTGTCAGAGTCTTTAAATCGGATAAAGAATCGTCCTCATTTGCATTCCACTTTAACTTGGATTTTCTTGGCCAAAATTACTCAATTCATTTTAAAAATCAGTACAACATAAAAATATAGTCCTAGACATTTCATAAGTGTATAAAGTATTTGCAATCAACCTTTATGGGCATAAAATGCCCATAAAGGTCTCCAGCTCATACTTTATATACTAGTCATACTTATCAGTAACGGCATTAAGACCTAGTTTTTGTTCTTAAAAAGGAATCTGAATGTGCCAACGAAGTGATGAGATTTAAAAGGGAACATTTTAGTAACAGTGAGGAAAATCATTAATTTTAGATAATTGAAGTCAAATGAGAAATCTTCATGGATTCACTTTGATTGATCATTGAATTGTTTTCTGTACAACTTGTGTGCAATAGCCAATTCGTCGTGCCACATAATTAGAAGAAACTCACAACGAGACAGTTCCCATGGCTAAAAATAGCGATTCCCATGCGTATTGATTTTACGGTGTAAATTTGTCTCGCAAAATGTTAAGAATAGAACTAGTCTTGACACGAAACTGGTTTAACAAGTTTTTCAAAACCAATACCAACAAAACTATGCACACTTCCTTATATGGAGTGTAATCTAGTCAAACCTGTTTAGAACAAAAGAGATGATGCACTTCCGTAACAAATTCAAGCTCCTCTATGTTTGCCAACTTTGTTGGCAATTACATATTATCCTTTTGACAATAGACCTCTTTAGCTTCGTTGTTTGTTTACCCATTTCAGACCATGTGATGTCACTCATGGGAGTTGATTCTTTCATATGCTAATATTTTAAACATGTTCATCATAAAAGAACAATTTTCAAAAGAATGTCACATGGTCTGAAATGGGCAAATTGCATATGATGCTAAAGAGGTCTATAGTCCAAATAGTCAAATCATCAACCTGGTTAGCACTTTTCAAGTTCCCATCCAATTCAAATCCTCTGGGAATAAGATCTTTTGTCTTTTGTATTTTAAAATCACATTGGAAAAAAATGGAAACTTTTAATGCAAATTTTGGGGACCAAAGTTGTTATCCCCAGAGGTTTTGAATCGGGTAGAAACGTATGTGAAATTGATTTGGTCTATCCTCTAGTTTCCTTATATGAGTTATAATTGTTTTTATGTGGTATACAGTATATAGTAACAACCAAAATCTTTAGTCTAGCACCATCAGACTGAACTGAATATATTTCTTTGTGGTCAACATTTAGTAAACAGGTGTTAACTGCATACTACAATACAATATATTTAACAAAAAGACCTTGGACCCCCCAATGGGCTACAAGTAAATAACTTATGAGGCACAGTCAAATAAGCTATTTGACTCATAGGCCATGAAGGCAAGAGGTTTAAACAAACTCTCAGACAAATCCTGTATTCTAATTGGCTACACTACTACAGGTCTATCCGTGATACCCACTAGTAGCAAAAATCAAGACAAGACAATGTTATTTACCTCATATTTTGCCGAGGTTTCACCATGTTTTCAGAATACTGTATATTTTCTATCACTGTCCAACTAACATTTTTTATACTAAAAAACCTTATTTGCTATGTCTGTGGCACTTGAATTTTTAGAGCTTCACAACATAACTAAAAAAAATTGTTATAATTTTATTGCTTTTAGATAGCAATAATTTAATAAATCCTCATAGCCATTAAATTATGGCAATGATGATGATTATAATGATACTGATGATGACAAGACAAGATCTTTCAGCAATGATCCATCTATACATATATCATATCACCAAAATTTCAATGACAACCTACATTTTTTTCCATGATGCAAATAAAGACAGATTAGATTTATGAAATGACTGGAAAAATTCATGACTGGCAAATACAACATACTATCTAAATTTTCGAAAATTATTATATTTTCTAATTTTTGGACTAGAGAAACTCTGTTGATAGATAGATGTAATGTCTCCCACTAGCAAGGACAAATACCACTTTCATAGGTCTTTGTGATCTGAAGTGGCGATTCGTTCACTGTATTTTTAATTAAAAATCCCTGACAGTTTCATAAGTTTTCAGCTGTTTGCAATCAAGTATTTTTGTTTTTCGTTTTCCATAAAAACAAAAGTAAACGCAAAATTCATTTGAATGAGAAGTTCGCAAAACCATGCAATCGATCATGAAATACTGCAGTCAACTTTTCAGCGTTTATATGGGCTGTTATTTGTCATCGAACCGTCATGTAAAAGAGTTTTTCTACTCCATATGTAATGGAAAAGAAGTATTATAAATAATCACCCTTAACGATAATTCTATTCTTAAACTTTGCAGAGGTGTTAAATCATTATAAGAACTTTTGGAGCAAGCCAAGGTTGACATTCAAACAAAATAATAAACTAATTCGAAGCATTTCTGGCTCATTATGTGGAAATTTTTTCAAGCCACAAAACTAAAACATAAGCATAAAGCTGCTTTTGGAAGGAATATCGCTTGGGATATTAAACTACTAAATTTTTTCACCAAAGATTTATTAAAAATGACAAACCACCAAAAGATTGCTCGACTTCTTCATATAAGCTTAGTGCAATGGAGACAGGGAAGGCATGAGAACACTTACTTGAAAAACACTGTTGACTTCATCGATAATTTCATTCATATAGGACACTAAAGCTTCTGGTGTTAGACATTCATAATGAAAATCGTCATTTAAATGTGGTCGTTTAGGAGTCGAAGGTTCCTCACAATCGATATCAAAATCACTGTGTTCAGCTTCTTCAGACGGCGTATCGTCAGCACTGTCGTCCTCTTCGTACAACAAGTCTTCATCCCCAGAGTCCATATTTACTAGACGCAACGGTAGAACCTCGAAAAGTAGACCTTTTAATATAAAAATTTAAGCTTTTTTGGACCCAAAACAAACCACAGTTGTTGTGAGATGGACGAAGCCATGAAGGGTTTTGATCGTAACGTCACGTGACACTACATGTTGTACCACGACCTATGATTGGTTAATTAAACCATTTTAACTATGACGTCATGCACTCTTAGAATTATTCCTTGACTTTTTGAGGCCGAAAAAGTCATGAAAATTTTCTTCTTACTCAAATTTTGTACACAAATGAATAAACATCAACTTAGATTCTTTATTCGCTTATAATATTTTGGTTTTTGTCCGTATTAGAGTCGATTTAGCGCAGTTTGGGATGATTGAGTGTCGACATGAGGAACTGCATTGTTTGAGGTTGGGAGTGCTTTTATATGCCATCCCGGAAAAAGACAATGATGTCACACACGTTCAACACGTGGGATTCGGGATGTTAATGCGAGCAGCAGACCAATAAAAGGTTACGAAAACAGCACACTTTGTCTAAAATTCTCTAAAAGCTCGTCAAAAAATCCTCTGTCTTCATCCAAAAATTAAAGATCTAACTTTTTATCCAAAAGTAAAATTTTTGAATTCTTTTGTTGAGATATTTTTTTGCAGAGCTAGAACTCATACCTAACTACGTATACTATTGAATACCCTGAAGCAAGATGGTCCTTATTTTTGATAAAAAATACTGTTTATAAGCCAAATTAAAGTGATCTTGTAAACAACCAAGGAAACAACAGGGAGCCCATACTGATAGTGCGCCTGCTGTTGTCTTGTTTAGCTCTCAGCGGTACTACCCATACTTTTCCCGCTTCAAATTTTTCGTTACAAATTTTCTTTGTTTCGCATGGAAATTTGAGAAAATCTGATGTTTATTTTACCCGATTGTAGCATCAATGCATCCCAATATGATCATAAAGTGATACTGACGAGTTGAATTCACCATTATGCAGACGAGTGACTGGGGATCAAGCTTTAGCGAAGGAAGGTCTTCTCCAACAAGACGACAAAGTCCATCTTTTAGGTCAAACAACTTTGGACTTTCTCCTATTTCCACGCATAGAACCTCACCAATAGACAGTGGAAAAAGCTCGCCTGACTTAGAAGATGGCCCACATAATGTAAGTATAGTAAGAGTAACTTATTTCAATGACCGCTATCGATGGCATCTCGTTGTACTCATGTTTGTTGATGTAAACATTTTTCAGCTGACAGGCAAACACGCTGAGGGTAACCTTTACTGTCTTATTTGATCGCCTTTTGTTTCCTTATTTTGTTTTTAAATCTTTTAGCTTTTGTAGAACTAAACAGTTGTCAGTATAGGAATATATGATACAAGATTCAGCTCTAGCTCCAGAATCTGTACTACAAACATAAAATACAGAAGTAAAAGCCAAACATAAACTACCTAATCTTAGAACTTTATAATAAATTGATTGATTACTTCATTACACACAGTAAGGAGACAGCATTGAGCTTACTGTATAAGCTTAATTATTTGCCTTGCAAATGTAGTTTGTGCAATCATATCCTTTTTCTGTGAGAATGAAGGTTGATGTAGCATATTACTTCATTCAAAAACCTCTCCACTGTTACTTCTTTCAACAAGAGAATTAGAAAGTATCAACAAGCAGGAACATTATCATCCTTGTGTTATATGTCAAGGCTATATATGCACACTACATTCTACCAGATAGTGCTCTTTTTTTTTGATAGTCCTCTTCTGGTTTACTCACACTCTGAATGCTTTGTATCCAGCTGAAAGGTGCTTAGGTTTTGCTATAATTTTCTAATTAAGCTTGTGCTCATCCTTGTACAATTACATTGGTATTTATTATTATTATTATTGTTCTGAAACTCTTCTCAGTGAGTGGTTCATTAATTCTTCGTTTGTTACTTGAGCATTCTATCTCACCTTTTCGAAACGTAGCATAAAAACAGGAAAAGGCAAGATAGAAGAAGGATTTATTATTATTGTATTTATTTTTTTTTTATTCTCTTAGAGCTGGAAAATACCTTGTGCAATTGTATGAATTAAGCTATCCAATTTAGTGATCACAACTATATAAGTTGTGATTCAGTCCCATTAACTCTCAAACTCTGCATCATGTATGAGCTGCATTTGCATTTTGTTAATTTTCTAACTTGTTGTTTGTCTTACTGTATTGTAGAGCACAATGAAAGATGATATCATACGTGACAAACAAGCAGAGTTAATCAGTAATTATCAAAAAGAAATCAGCCAGTTGTCCAAGAAACTCCAGGATGTGGAGATGAACAAAAGCTTCAAAGATAATGATGGTATCACAGTCAAATGACATGAAGTGTGCCCATCTAGACTCCATTAATGATTTCATTATTCGAATATTGAACTTTTGATTATTCCCTCTGAGTTTTCATTAATAAAACCAAAGACTCCAAACTTCAAAATCTATTTCATACTTGCATTTTGATTGAATTCTTCAACAAGTGCCAAAAATTAATCACGGAAACTCCACCAGAAAGGCCAGTATGAAGTTTACGTGCTTTTCTGATCAAAATTCAAGTAGAGAAAAAATTTTGAATTCACGAGTCTTCTGTTTTATTAATGAAAACTCAAAGTGAATAATCAACTCAATATTTGAATAATAAAATCATTAATGGAGTCTAGGGGGCACACTTCATGTCCTTTGATTGTAAAATAACACTAACATTAATCATTGAATGCTCAAGAAGAGATTTTACCTTGGGCTTATGGTTATACTCTTGGCAAATCTAAATAATGTGTGAATGTAAGAACTGTTTTGTAATTTTGTTGCAGAAGCAAATGAGCTGAGACGAAAGTTAGCTAGTTTTGAAGAAGAGCAGGCAGAAAAGACAAGAGTTTTCAATGAAGAGGTAAAGAGAAGTATTTGGTTGGAAATATGCATAGTGTACATCATTTTTGACTAGAGCTGTAAAATCTCACAGCATGCAGTACCATAATGGTACAGAATTGACAATAACCACTAACTAGCCAATCACAATGGTTTTTGTTCATTCATGCCAATAAAAGCTGTGATTAAAGCTGCTCTAAAAGTAATTTGCTTTTGTTCATCACCTATAAAATGTGAGCCTAAAATGCAAGTCTAAATTGTGTGTAAGATTTTGCTTTGCTTCAACAACCAGCTCTATAAAATGCTGAAAGAAAATAAATTATAACTTTTTTCTGTCAGATTATAATACCTAAATGGTTTACTGGCTAAGCTTGCTCAGGCTAAGCTTGCTCAGGCTGGATTGATAGGGAGATATTGGTCCCGTTCCTTTTTGCATTTGTAGCTTTGTATACTGCTTGCATAAAAAGATGGAAAAGTGAACTCTACCAATATACCCCAATCAAGACCTCACAGTCAGTCAATAATTTCTATTTGTTATATAGCTATGGATTTTCCTGATATAATGAACGCTGTCATTGGCTGAAAGATGATCACGTGGTATTAACTAAACCTAGTAAATGTATCCTGAGCGGGAAATAACAACTTATTTCCCAGTCGGGATACAAGTAGCACATGAAAAGGAAAGGTAAAATAAACCAGCACACAGCCCAGTGCACATGATCAGAGTGTGATTAATCCTGTGGCGTGATATCTTCAAGAAAGCTGATGAAAACTGCTTCAGATTCCAGAGTCCAGAACTTTTGTTTACTTTTCACTTACCCACTAAACAAATTCTTGTTATTTTCTAAATTGGCTGGGAGTCATTTCTCTGTCGCTATATAACAAAACACTTAATGTCCGATCCCTCAGGAAGCAGTTAGTTTTGTTTTCCCTTTAGTATTGATGTTTCCATCAGCTTCACCTCTGGAAACATCAAGCTTCTCGGGAAAACAAAACTAACTGTTTCCCTTGAGATCAGACATTAAGTGTATAATGTAATTCATCCATGCAAATTTATAACCACATTCTTTGTAGACCACAAAATTACATAGCCAAATTGCCAAACTGCGGTCATTAGTTGAAAGAGGGGAAACAACCAGACAGAAACTGGAATATGAACTGGCTTTGGCCAACAAGGCGGCAAGCCAAGAGAAACGGAATGCAGCTGAGAGAGAAAATCAATCCCAGAGAACAAAATCAAGTCAAAAAGAACAAATCAATGAACTGAACAAGAAAATCCAGACCTTGGAAAAGGACCTGGCAAATATTAAACAAACCAGTAAAAATGAAGAGAAGAAGTTGAGACAGCTCAATGCGGATAAGGTCAGTATGACTAAATATATAATGGATCTTTATCAGGAAAGGAAAATGAAACATTACATATATAAGTCCCTAATGGGATTTGAACCCATGGCCTTCCGTACACCGGGCAGATGCTCTACTCACTGAGCTGTAAGAACTCTTAGGGGAGCAAAGCCATTAACTTGGTTTTCTATAGATGGTATATGGACTGTGATCTGCTAATTGCTGGTTCAACAATTCTCCCACAATCGAACTAGTAATGTATGGTATGGTTTGAGTGCATACACCTACTTGCAAGAAGGTTGTCATAGGGAAAAAGAACATTTGTAGTTTAGTGGGATAGGAATAAATTAAAAT
>WUAP02137950.1:0-12720 GCA_015163945.2 Stichodactyla helianthus
CGGAAATTAATTTTTCCGAATTTATTTCCAAGGGTCTTTCGCCCGGAATAACCTCCTTTCTAAGCACTATAACTTTCAAATATTTCTAGTTCAACATATTATAAGTTTTATTTAAAATATAAGGCTCGATAAAAACTGACTAAAAGATGTAATGAATGCTTTAAACTTAACATGAACCTATAACCTCGTAAATTCTATTAACTAATATTTTATAGCAAAATCGAGTCAAATGTTTAATATCTTCTTCGATTAAGTGTTGCGAAGTATAAACCTAAAGGTCTCTCAACTATGTTTACTAAGACAATGGTTTTCTTCTGTGAAAGCCACGTATGAATTATACATGTGAGAAGAAAATCAGCGAATTACCTTTGCAAGAAAATAGAGAGGAAACCACGAAAGAAGAATGTCAGAAAAAAACTCCACAATGTTAAAACAACCAAATACCACCCAGTAGATGAGCCATTGTGTGTCGTCTTCCTTCTGAGGGCTTTCCACCGCCTTCACTCTAACAAACATTATAATTTTCATTGAATTAGAAACGAAATAAGATCAAATCACAATCCAATTAAAAAATGTTCAATTGATAGACATAAATTTGGTTGCGGCGTATTTTGAGTCGATAAGTAAACGGAATAAATTATTTCCAAACTGCGGATTGATTGTCAAGTTTGTCGTTTGGTTCATCATACTTACGATTGATAAGCAGGATAAGCAAAACCAAGAGCCGTCACAATTAGGTCTGCTCCATAGCCAAATATCAGGTACAAACTGAAAACTCCAACCAGTACTGCAAAAAGGAATACGATCTTAGTCAAATTGTATAATAAATTGGCGGGTATACAAAGGACTGCCTGCATGGCCGATTGATAAAACATTGAGTTTTACATAGAATACAACATATAACTACCCAAAAACTGATGCAACTTTTTCACTTTTGTTTTCTCTTCGATTTTTCCGAGGAAGTCAGTGAAGAAATTTTTTTGTTCAAGCCATTTTTCAAGGCTTTCTTTGCCTGAAGTTATTGCGTTCTGAACGGCAGCCATTTTGCAATGAATGGTAAGTGACGTCACACGGCAAATACGTGGTCATGTGACGCCATGATTATCAAAATATCCTGTATTGAAATTTACCTTATTTCTATTTCATAAAATTAAAAGGTTTAAAGTTCCAAGGTATAAATATGTACTATTGATATATAAGTACTAAAATAATATATATATCTTTATATCAAATGGTTTGGTAAAAAATACAGGGTTAAAGTCCACTATGGCACGTGCTCTCTAATGCTCTTGGGATCCCTGTGTTTAGTGCGTTTTTCTGTAAAACATTGAGTGCTTGGCAACACTTATTTCAATTTTCCTTTTCCCAAGCATGCTCGGTTAATGCGTGCATAAAAACGGCCAACGAATTCCTGTTATAGAGAAAACTAGAAAGCAGTGAAACTTTCCTTTTGTATGAGAACCAGTAGTCGCTCAGTCATCAGTTACCTGCACAGCATATGTAATGAATGTGCGTATTGTAACACAGCGTATCGCAGTTAAGTGAACAACCCATTAGGCCACAACGATCTAAAATAAAAACACTTACCAAAAGCTAAAGGGTTGCTCATAATCATATTTCTAATCTTCTCCAAATTTATGTTCTCCAAATCCATCTTCTCTGTTTTCTTGCCTCTAACAGCCGCCAGTGAGCTAGGGCTTTCCGTACTATCGTGCTCCATCATCAGAATAGTCAGATATTTATGTCATATAACGAGGTCCGCAAATATCAGTCAATCACCGGGCCAGAGTAACTGAGGTTCATAGGAGTAACTACGCACAATAAATGCCAGCACAGCAGGTAAATGAACACTAACTTAAATATAGGTGTAATCTTTACGGACGGACGGACGTCCTTCTATCTGTTATCACCAGCTCAAGAATACTAAGGCCAGGTTCTGTGTCGGTGCGTCCTTCTATCTGTTATCACCAGCTCAAGAATACTAAGGCCAGGTTCTGTGTCGGTGCGCGCGCACGCATTCTGGCCTCGCATAAAAGCTACACGATACTATCTCCACTGCAGCTGCATACTAACCTGAAAATATACATTCGCCTCGATACAGTAATGGACACTGAGATCTTCAGTTTGTGGATAAACCGACACAAAGCAATATAAAATAACGGAACCATACGCGCACGGTTCACAAACGCACATTAGTGAATGGGGAATGCCGTCTTCTAGATTTCTGAATTTGAAAATTAGACAAAAAGTCTATATTTTTTGGCTAGCTGTACTTCAGAATGTTCTGAATACCAAATTTAATTTATAAACTTCTTAAATGTACGATCTCCCTTTACTAAATAGACAAGACCTGATGTAACATTTCAACGAAGTTTTCAATTTGAAATTCGGTTATTGAGATGAAAACTAACCGGTACCTGCTAATAGTTGAACAGGAAATAAATTATTTTATATACAAAGGGTTTTTATTAGCCGATCAGTTGTAAAAAACTTAAAGCAGCGTAAAATATTGTAAATCAAGTGCCTTGCAGAGATCGGTTGAAAGTATAAGGGTTACAGGGGTAACCATGCAAGGACTCGCTTGCAGAATGAAGATAAACTATGCTGTCTTAGTTTGCAGGTGCCCGACAGGTTCTCTTTTCAGAAACTCTAACACCAAACCCCAAAATATGATACTTCACTTGCTGATCCACCATATCATTGTCTATCATTGGTTAATGTGGTATTTAAGGATGCTGTGGCAACTGCAATATAAACTGACAACAAATGCTACGAGGCGAAGAGTGCTAACAACACCGAGCAACTAGCCATGCTCGGTCTGTTGCTAGTCGTGGCATATTTCTGTTTCCTTCCGATTTGTGTTTCCTCCATTCATTTCAACTTGACTACAGTTGTGTCCGTTTTTCCTCAAGAAGAAGAAGAATATCTTCGTTATTTCAAACATATTCCAAGTAAAAGTCCTCTTTATAATTACTTGAAGTTTCCAAGACGATTGTATGTGCTTTGCAAAGCTGCTGAGTTTGCTGCCAGTAACTACAAACATGCCACAGGAAAGAACAGATTTAGTCTACGCGCCATTTTGTCAATTAAAACCTTAAAAGAGGATGAATTCGATTATCGAATTTTGTTGCAGGACAAGAAAACGGGAAAACTACTGGAAGCCGTTTTTGGTATTTTCATTACACAAACTGGTGCAAGAGGGAAGTATAAAGTAGGAGTCGAAGAGATCAAGGAAAAACGTTCTACGGATATTTCCAAGAATGGAAACCAACCTTGTGATCGACTGAGTCGATCTGCTAACTGTTCGTCATGTGGCTATAAAGGGATATGTCACAAAGGAACTGCACGCATTTCACCATGGCTTGCGCTTGCGTTGAAAACACAGAGGGAACTGCAAATAAACATGTCCCTAAATAGAGTGCAAATGTTGGCTGCACACAATGCATTTAATGATAGGACTGATGGATATGGAGAACTAGATGACTGTCACTGGCCTCCACCTTACACAAGTGAGTGCATCGACTTAGCCAATCAGGAATTTAGTTTTACTGACTTACTTGAAATGGGAATAAGAGCATTAGAGATTGATCCCTGGTGGTGCTTTGGTAAAATAAGAATGAGTCACGCCCATCACCATGCCTACTTTGGGTGTGGTCCTTGGGACAGAGAATTCAAAGATGGGATAAAAGAAATCGCTGAATGGTCAAAACGACCAGAAAACAAGCGTGAAGTTATTCGACTGTATTTAGAAGATGGGCTAGAACATACACAAGGGCATGATGATCTGCTGAATGGACCAATTGAAGAGTATTTTGGTAAGCAAGTCCTAACACCGGATGATATCCAGACATATTTTCACGGAAAATGGCCTTCACTTTACCAGATGCAAAAAGCTGATAAAACCATATTAATATCTTCAGGAAATTCGTACAATCACAAAGGCGAGTATATTCACCGAGGTTACTGGAAAGAGGTATCAAGTAACCAGTATCTGTTTTACAATAACTGCGCAATCGTTAGGTCTACTTCCAGACCTCTCCGCGTTTATAGTGACAGCACCCAATACGGTCCTTTTTGGAACGGACCAAAGAAAACTGGTGCTATACTCAACTATATGGAATATTTAAAATGTGGTGTTATCTATCCAGCAGCAGATCAAATCAACCCAGATTTACTAAGCACAGCCGTCTTTACATGGGCAACTAATGAACCAAGCACTAAACTTAGTCAAGATTCCTGCGTTGTTCTTCGTGCAAAGGACCAAAGGTGGCATATTGAAGATTGTGCTTCAAAACATCTATTTGCATGTATGTCAATAAACGATAACAAAGACATCAAGTGGGTTGTCAGTTCAGCAAAAGGGTCTTACTCCGAACCTACATGCCCTGCAGGATTTGTTTTTAGTGTACCGCAAAATGCTGTCGAGCATTATAATCTGTTAAAGGAAATGACTATGCAGGATGTTTGGTTAAACCTAAAACCCTATTTACCATTAATAATAAAGGAATGAAAGGAATAATACTGAACATTCTTGTCTATATGCCATATGTCGACTCATTTCTCTTTGCCCTGTCCTGAAATCCTATAAGAAAATGTGGCACAGGTCACTATAGCTACAAGGCCTTAATGCCGGTGTCAATTTACTACATCTACCAGAATGCTTTGTCAAAACGCTTTGTTATTCAGTTTTTCTACTCTCCTGGGAATAATGAGACAGTTGGTACAATTTGCCTGACAATAGAAGCTACTCAAAGCATTCTGGTCTTGGTAGTAAATTACGCCATCATGCAAATCAATGGTCTATTGTCAATAATGATGTGATGATCAGGATGATGATGATGATGATGGTGGTGATGAAGATGATCGCGTGCATATACCACGAAATTGAAGTAATTTAAATCTATTGTTTGGCGGATTAAATAATAGTTGAAAAATAAGAAATCAAATGCATGAGATAAATCATTTGGATGGGTTCCCTGTGGCAGTCACCTGACCATGCCTTACTCGTTCCAGTCCCTACCAATAATTTCAAGATGGCGGCTCACACGAGGAGAAGTGCTGTCAGATCTGTTGGTTTGTTATCTCCTCATGCCGCAAAAAATGTATTGAAAAGCTTGGTATGTAATTGTAAGGAACGTTAGATACCATTTACTTTGTTTTAAGATGACTTTCTTAGGAGAAATGAAGTAATATGTGACATTTTGCAACCTTAATCTCCAGATAACTAGTTTGCAAAGGCCCGGACAACGATTGTTTTCATCAGAGGTAAATAAAGGAATAGTCAATGTTTAGCGTGCGTAAATCTAGTTCTATGCATGCGGATAGTTGTGAGAGCACGATGGTAGCGTGAGAGCTGCTCGCGGCGGAGCCGAGAGCAACTTTAGCTACCAGAGTGCTCTCCCAACTATCCAAGTGCATCCAAGGAAAAGGGTTTTTTCTCATGTCAGTACCAGAGCGCGCGCAGAAAACGTTGTAATTTGAAAATTCATTCATTAATTTTTGAAGGGAAAAGGTCTTAAGAATGCTCTTGAAGAAACATCAAAAACGTTTCCCCACGGAAAATTTTTAATAGAACCAATGATCTACTATGTGTTTTTTATCAAAATTTGTATCCTAAAAGACAGTTTTTGCCCTAAAAAAGAGGTGTCAAAGAACTTGAAACGGCTTTGACGTCAGTGTGCACCATCCATTTCTTTTTCATAGGTAGTCAGCCAATCAGAGTGGCCTGTGTTATATCTTACTTATGTTATAATAACTAATGTAGATAAAGGTCCTAAAAATAAATGACAGTACATTCGTTTTCTTTGTGCATAAGAGTCACAAACAGCTGTGTAGTTACAATAGCCTCATACACTACTATGTGTATATGCATGTTTTACAGGTAAGGACAGTTACCTTGATACCTGGTGATGGCATTGGACCTGAAATTTCAGATTCAGTTAAACAAGTATTTTCAGCAGCAAAGGTAAGAACATCCATTTGGTTAAAAAGATTTCAGCCAGTCAGTGTGCACATATCAAAGTGATTGTGTTATAGAAAATAGATAATAGAAGGCCCAGTGTAAGATTAGCTTTATGCTAAACTGGCATATTTTTCTAAATACTTTTTAACCTTCTCTAAATAAAGTTTATTATTATTATTATTATTACTATTATTATTATTTGAAAAGTTGAAGAATATTAAGTACAAATGTAACATAGTGGATATACAACTTGTCATGCAATTTGAATGCAGTTCATGGTAAGCCATTCCATATTCCTTCCCTGTCATGTATATAGGCACCTATAAATTGGGAAGAAGTGAGTGTTGCTCCAGTGATTCTCCCAGATGGTAGCACAACTGTTCCTCCTGCTGCTATCAATTCTATGAACAAGAATAAAGTAGGACTCAAAGGTATTTACTGAACTTGTGCAAAAGACACACAAATCATGAGTTTTGTATTGATATTTCTTGAATTTAGACAGGTGAAGTAAAATAAAATATTTACAAACCTGATATCTGATGTACGTTTTTAGTGCAAATCATTAAATTTTTTAACAGAAAAGGCCACCATTTTTACCAATCTGTATTTTTAGGTCCTCTGGAAACAAAGATTGGAAAAGGACATGTTTCTTTGAATTTAACCTTACGAAAGTGAGTGGTATGAATGATGGTTGTACATGCAGTAATCTTAAATGTATCCTTATCATTTAGTCTGTTTTCATTTCATTCTAGAACATTTAACCTTTTTGCCAATGTAAGGCCTTGCCGTTCTATTGAGGGATATCCTACAGCATATAATGATGTTGATCTTGTCACTATAAGAGAGAACACAGAGGGAGAATACAGTGGCATTGAACATGTAGTAAGTATTACCCACAATAGATAACAAGAAAACTAGCCAATTATTAAGGTTATAAATGTTTCAGTTTCTCTCTAGCTTTCTCATTGGTTTGGTTTCAGGTTGTAGATGGTGTTGTGCAAAGCATAAAACTGATAACTAGGAAGGCATCCATGCGAGTTGCAGAATTTGCTTTCAGTTTTGCGAAGTCGAATAAAAGAGCTTCTGTTACTGCTGTACACAAGGCCAATATCATGTGAGAAGAAAACAATCCTTTAGAAATGCATATTTCATTTATTTACCTATGCAATATTTCAGCCATTGAGTGATAATAACATTTGATCTGTATTTATTATTCACAAGAATGAACCCTTACAGTGGATGAAGGTCCATGTGATGTAGTTAAGTAATGCAGTGTAGTAGTGCAGTAGTGCATGTGTCTCATTTTTCACAAAACAGGCGTCGTTCAGATGGATTGTTCCTCCAGTGTTGTCGTGAGGTAGCTGAGCGTAACAAGGATATTCGGTACAATGAGATGTATTTGGATACAACATGTCTGAATGTGAGTAGTATGTAATGCCTAGGTTGTTTAGATTTTGACAGTGTTTTAGGATTATAATTTTATGATGATTTTTATCAGATGGTGAAAGACCCAAGTCAGTTCGATGTTCTGGTGATGCCAAATCTTTATGGTGACATTCTTAGGTCAGTATCACTGTTGTTTTATGTCTCATAGTGTTTGCAGTGTTTGGCAGATGCCATCACTTGAAGTCTGTCTGAATGTTTCATAAACAAAAATAATATAATAAAATATACTGCAAAAGTAAATACTGTCATTCATTTCAGATTTATTGAAGTTATATTGCATAATGAAGTGATCAATGCCTTATGGATATCATGTTTTTATTCTAATGATACATGTTACACATGCAGTGATTTATGTGCTGGTTTGGTTGGAGGTCTTGGTGTTACCCCAAGTGGCAACATTGGAGCTGATAATGTAGCCATTTTTGAATCGGTAAGATTTTTTTACTAGCTTTAAAACTTTCTGTAGAAAAATTAATAAAATATTGGAAAATGTCTTATATTGTATTAACAGGTACATGGTACAGCCCCTGACATTGCAGGAAAAGACAAAGCTAATCCAACTGCACTACTTTTGAGTGCTGTTATGATGTTGAGACACATGGATCTTAATCAACATGCAGATCGTGTAGAGAGGGCTGTCCTTGATACAATCAAAGAGGGAAAAGTAAATAACTCAGGTTATTTTACTACTGTTTTCCAACATTCTCATTATTTTATCCTTTTTTTTCTTTTCAGATGATCACTGGTGATTTAGGAGGCAAAGCCAGCTGCTCTCAGTTTACTGAGGCTATCTGTGAACATCTTAAATGATGTTCCAACATTTTAACTACTGTTGTAAACATGTTCAAGTGGTTATTAATCATTTATTGTAAATTTAAGGAAGTGCCTTCACTTGGTAGCTCTACATGTTATGTTAACTAAGGTGAAGGCTTTTTGTTTTTTGGGTGGTTAGATTCTTTTCACATCTGTGCATCAAAGAGTTGGCATATTAACAAATGAATATTCATATGCAATTATAATGCATCTTTAAAGAAAAAATTGAATCGTTTTTAAGTTGAATCGTTTTTAAATTTTATCGATGTAATGATGTTCCTTGTCTGCTCCCTGCACCATGCAGATAATTCCATTGCCTGACTAGAATACAGCAGTTTTTGCCGAGTGGAAACGTACGGTACTGACTCACAGTACATACATTGTACGGTATGCAGCAGTAACACTGAAATGGCTTCCCGTAAGTGATGGTTATCGTATGAGAGGAAAACGTATACTGACTCACATCACCTACATGGTACGGTATGCAGCAGTAACACTGAAATCTCTCTAGTATTCAGTCACTTTCAGTAATCTTTATTTCTCTACCTGTAATACACACTGGAAATGAATAAAAAGTTAAAAAAAGTAACACTGAAATGGCTTTCCCTTGCTTTTGAGTGAATCGTCCAATTATGACGCTTAGTAACGGAACTGGAAAGCGGTACGACTACAAATTTGTATCGTTTCCCACTCATACGAAATCTACTCTAAAGTTTCACTAACAACCGGGTGAAAGTTGGCCCAATAAGTAAACTCTATATGTATCGTTAAACTGATCAATGCAGTGATCAGATTGTAGATACAGGTAGTTGAGGGTTATTCGATATGTTAGACTAATTTCCAGAAGGGTTTTGCAGTGGACTTTCCAAGCCCAATTCATCCAGGATAACCTCTAACACTGAGTAACGTGGCATGACGAATCCAATGGAAAAGTTGCTTTTTACTTGGGAAAAGAAAAGAATAAACTAGACAGACAACTCATCCACTTAGAGGGATCTCACCATTGAGTTAGTCACCTAATTTTGCAATGATCACCTGTCAAGCATTTAGATCGTATATAAGCTGACAGAAACTGACTAGACAAGTGGATGAATGAATGGATGGATGAATGGATGATGGTAAATGGTAGAGAACTCAAAGGAAAATATGTATCAATATATAGTACAGATTATACATGTATAAAGTCTGGATATGGTTCGTGCCTGAAGGTGAATTCCTCTAGACAATGCTCAACTCTGTGGAGAGTTTGTTTCATAGGCGTAAACCATAGGTATGTAAGTTACGTACTTAGATAAGCTTATTCAGATTTTCCGTGACACTAACCTTACCCTATTAGAATACTGATGTTTCTTTCGTATAAAATGAAATATATTATCAAACGTCACGGACGTAAATGTAATTATTTAAACTCATTCAAATTGATTCCAACACGCATGGAAAGAAGATCCCTGGTTGTCCCCAGATGTAACCGTTCGTCTTTCCTGTCTTTATAGTGGATTAACATGTACGAGATAACATGACCTTGTATATTCAATGTCACTCGTGCCGCCATCACTAACATGCGGCTTATTACTCTCAAATAATTCTGCATCTAGACCGCATGATGACTTCCCCGGCATAAAACGGTCTTACAAGCCCTAGATCTAAAGTGATGTGCGTAGAAGGCATTATCATTCCCATCGCTGTTGTAGTAAATTATTTAGACAGAGATCAGGGCGCATCTAGTAATAGTAACTCATTTAGACATAGATCAGGGCACATCTAGTAATAGTAAATCATTTAGACATATATCAGGGCGCATCTAGTAAATAGTAAATCATTTAGACATAAATCAGGGCGCATCTAATAATAGTAAATCATTTAGACATAGATCAGGGCGCATCTAGTAAATAGTAAATCATTTAGGTTCCGGTAGTCCTAACAGAATCATTGGATATACCGGCGGAAGTCACGAAGCAATTTCCGGTGCGATTTTACTCAACTTTTTTTGATTGAACAGTTGTCTCGAGCTGAATTGCGTTTTTATTGGCGTAGGAAGCTGAGTTAATACACCTGATTTAACTGTTCAAATAAATCATCTTATGAATGAAAATATCGAATGTGAAAATAATCCAGAAAAATTCTTTGTATTAATAGTGACTAATATTTATAGGGTTGTTGCTCACAGTATAATGACGTCATATTGGAATTAAACCGTCCTTATCACATTCATATATGTCACTCACAGATACGAAGGTCATAATCATAGTCTCATGTAAACGTGTTCTTTTCACGAATACTCTATCCCTTTTTCGTTAGTGTAGTTTCTTTAAGTTTACCTACTGGTTTTTTTTTATGGCGCGAATTCAGATAAGTTAATTTTAGAGTAATCGAAGTTAATTATGCAGTTGACTCAAGTAACTGTAAAGATTATTTTATTGATTTCATGTCCACTCGTCCATTTCACGATTACTGCTGCTATTGAAGATTCGTATTCTAATACATGGGCGATCCAAATCGAGGGTGGTAAAGAAGAAGCGGATAAAATAGCAAAGAAATATGGATATATCAACACGGGACAGGTATAGTAACTACATAATTGGAATACTGAATAATCATTGTTATCCGCTTGATAAATTGATACATATATTACACTGAAAGGAAGTTAAACTCTCTTCTGTCTTGGTTTTCCCCATACTTCTTTACAACGTAAATAAATTTCCATTTTCATCCGTATTGCAGATTGGTAGTTTGAAAGGATTTTTCCTGTTTCGACACGATTCGCATCCGAGAAGATCAAAACGAAGTCTAGAGGAGAGGACGACACAACTCTATGAAGAGACGACGGTTCGAATTTCTTGAAGTTCTATTATACAGTACTATTTATTCTCTAGCGAGATTTATTTCATCTACGTACGATAAATTACATTCTCATCTCTTCTCATCCCATTGACGATTTTTATCTGACTTATTCCAGGTTAGATGGGCAAAGCAGCAAGTCATAAAAAGAAGAGTTAAACGAAAGTTATACGACCCGAAATTCAACGATCCTTACTTTCCTAAGCAGTGGTATTTGGTAAGTCAAACCTAGCTAGGCGTTGGGACTCGTCAGTTTCCTCAAACTTTTCTTAAAATTTCGACTTTTTAAACCTTATTTGAGAATGATTCATTATGCAAAAAAGTTGAACTAATTAATACGTTCTCATCTGTCGATTCTTAAAATCGATAAAATTCCACAGCTTAAGAAGGATGTATTATCCTCTATCGTCTGTCGGATCAGAGAACAGAAGTATTTAACGATATACCTTGCAAATAAGTACAATTTGGTTGGAATAAGAAAATTTCTATAATAAAGAAGTAATAGAAGTACAATTAATGTTTGCAGCACAATTTGCTCTGTTCAAGTGAGAACGCGTAAACACTTAGTATCCGGAATTGTAACACAATCACCATTGATCGAAGTTGGATTTGAAATCTGTGCTGTAAGAAATTTTACTTTAGAATGCTGTTGAATAACAAATATTTATCAGATAGGGCTGATATAGGGATCTGAGTGAATGTTAAAATTAAAAAGCTAATATTGTGGGGGAAGGCTTTGATTAATTGTGGGGGGGGGGGGGGTTAAAGGCTGCGCTTATGACAGGGATTTGTTTTTTCCACTTTTCTGGCAAGACCAAAATTTTAGGCATAGTTTTAATTAATAACTTGATTGTCCCCCCCCCCCCCCCCAAGTGTTACTTTAGATGCCAGATATGCACAGATATGCATATACCGAAATATAATTATTTGGATCTAGCTGATGTACACATTAAGTGCAAACCTCCAAATAAAAATCTTTCTATCTATCTGCCATTTGTTTTGGCCATGGTCAGGACCCATAATTCTTAAATTTTCCCTACCATACCTTGGCAGGCAAGTTTTCAATCAAACTCCCAGTCCACAGAACAGTACATCAAGTCAATCCCCTCCCTAAAGGCCAAGTGTCTCCCCTGTTATAAACTTAACGCAATGAAATGCTTGTCCAATGAGTGGGATAAAACAAGTAGCGTAAAGTAGAGCAAAGTCTATAGGTATGGATAGATTATTCTAAGTGTGTTTGACATAATTATTATTTTTCTTCTTCTTTAGAATAATTCAAAATCCCCTTTTGAAGGCTATGACCACAATGTATTGCCCGTGTGGAAACAAGGAATATTTGGTACAAATGTTGTAGTATCTATATTAGATGATGGTTAGTATGCAACAAATAAATACCATTACATAAGGAAGGATAGAAATGATAAAAGCAAGGCAGAGTTGAAAAGAATGTTGGAGCAATAAAAGAAAGGAGAAAATGAAGGAAAGATATAAAAAAAAAGGGATGAAAGGATCAAATGAGAGAAGCTAAGAGAGACAGCAAGAAAAAAGAAGGGTGAAGAAAGAGAAGATAGAATAGTCAGAGAAAAAAGCACAACCTGAGTTTCATGCCCATGGGGAGGTGAGGGGGAGGGGGAGGTGAGGAAGGGATGGGGAGGTGAGGG
>WUAP02137961.1:0-12718 GCA_015163945.2 Stichodactyla helianthus
CGGGAAACATCAGCGGTCTCGGGACCACAAAACATACTGTTTCCCTCGGTCCCAGTAAATAAGTGTTAAGTATTGTGCAAGTAAAATATCCCATGCTACTTTGTAAATGTACTGATAATTTTGGTCCATACACTGGATAAGCCTGCATATCCAAAAACCAATTAGGATATTTGATTCTGGTTGAGATGTGGGATTGTCCAACCAAAATTTGAGCATTTCAAATTTAAAGAATATCTTCATAAATGTCACTGTTTCTCTTTCTCTAACAGTTTTTAACATTTTATCCATTAAGGAAAGACTACAAATGAAAGTACAGTCCTCAGTTGATGAGATAAAGTAAGCATTTTTAATTTGATACTTTTTAATTTTTTTAAGTTATACGTTAATTACCTCTTGTTAAATGAGTGCGAGGGCTATAACGTAAGTTGTTGGCTGAGTTTATTCCATTGCCTTATGGCCCCAAGTGCAAAATGGGAAATAAATGAGGTTCCATAACTTCAGAATGACCAAGCAAGCAAGGTTAGTAAAGATATATATTAATTATACAGCAAGGCAAACACAAAAATAAGGTTGGTGGTCTGTACCATAAGCTATGGACCGTACATTGGCCAGTGAGAGTGCATAAAATTACCTTTTCATACAATAAATAATATATATTTGATTATCTAGTTTCCATATTTTTATTTCCTTGTGATATAGATTTGAGATTATTCATATTTATGCTGTTGTTCAATATTTCTCATTTCATTTTCAGGAATGAAATGTTCATTCTAGAAAAAAGCAAATTTGCTCAAATCAAAGAGGAAAATGAAGTACGTATTAAATGTCAAGTAACTTTGCATTCTTTTCTTACTCTCTGATTGATTCAGAGAAGTCACTAATTCAGAGTAAAATTGCTGTTTATGGTTTCAATACAGGTCTATCAGACAGTGGCATTTGAATCTAAAGTATTAGCTACTGTCTGATTTCTTAAACAGTTGTGAATTGCTATTACAACTACAGCTTTCTTATTATTATCAATCTAGGGACAGTTTATTTTTTTATAGGCATAAGGTGGACTGAAGTGTTTTAGGGGGTCCACCCCTCAAAGAATTGGGTCCAGGGGGAGGGGGATCAGCCAAAACTTTTGGTCATATTGGGGGCTCATGCAAAAAAACTACATGTAGAGCAAGGGTCAGGTAAAAAATACATGAATGGAGAGGGATTTATAGACAGATTCTAATGACATGCAAAACTCTTACTATCCAGACTCTTTAGTAAAGAAATTCTGAATACTTTTTTTATGCTATTTTCTTGTGATTTAGAGATTAAAAGAACAAGTCAAATCCATAGGAAAGTTACTTGAGGTAACAATATGATGTCCTTTATCGAGAACCAAGTTTTTTCAACTGCCTTATGGCCCAAGCATATAAGCAAGTGGACCATAAAAAAGTGAAAAAAATAAGGCTCCATAAATTACGTGCGGACCGAGCAAGCAAGGTTATTAGTAATAAGATGTTTATTATATAGCAAAGTGAAGACAAAAATAAGGTTGGTGGTCCGTACTGTAAGTTATGGACTGCAAATTGGCCAGTGAAAGTGAGCGTGTATTTACCTTGTTGCCATATAATAACGGCTGTTATAAATCTAAGGCTTTTTTCATAATATCTATTAGGGGAACACCATTACTTTATGAGAGGATCCTGAAGGGGTAAAATGGGAGCTGGGATTAGCCTATTTTTGCCCTGGAAAATGGGATTTAGGTCACTAGGAATGGGAGAAAAACAACGATATGTGAACAGAAAAATGCTTTTAAAGATTTTAAAAGCATGTCCAGTCAAGTCTGAACTAAGATTTTCTTAGTTTGGGATTTGGATGCTGGGAAGTGAGAATTGTAAAATAATTGGGCTGGGAAATGGGATTGCCCTTGCCCCCTTCCCCTTCAGGACCATCTTTTCACGTCGCTGTGTCCATACAGGTGCCCCAAAATTATGAACGATAGTCATAAAGCCCAGGCGTTTGTGTGTTAAGGTTCTCAAAGGGCTACTTTAAATTATTTTTGCAACCTTCTTAGGACGAAATATCCAAGTTAAAATCTGGTGTAAGATTGGACTTGAGCCTGGAAAAAAGTCAGACAAGAGAAGAGGTAATTGTAGCTCATATGGGTGAGCGATAGAGCGAGTGAATAAACAAAAGAACGAACAAATGAATGAATGAATGAATGAATGAACGAATGAATAAACGAAGAACGAATGAACGAATGAACAGATAAATAAAAGAATGAATGAATGGATGATTGGATGGATGAATTGATGAATGGATGAATGAATGATTGGATGGATGGATGGATGAATGAATGAATGAAAAAAGAATGAATGAACAAAGTTTGATACTTTGAGTTGAGTAGTGTATATTCTTTATGTCACTAACAATTCTCCTTTGCGTTATTTTGCAGCTTGCACTTCGTGACCAAAGAATAAAAGACAATGGAAACAAAATAGAAACTGAGGTATTTTAGTTTACATTCACCCTCTCCCCTCCCCTCCCCTCCCCCCTGAAAAATGATAATAAAAAAACACTCTTGGTGGCAGCAAAATCTAATTCCAATTTTATCTCCTAAACATTTTTTTGTACAGATCGCAAAGCTTGGAACTCAACTAGAAGCACAAAAATTGGATCTTATTAAATACTTAGTTGGTAAGCATATAGGTTTATAGTGGGTTTAATATTTTACTTTGTTATACATCGTGCGATGTATTGCGTTCGTTATGCAGTGTGCGGTATACTACATTCTTTATACAGCATGAGATGTACTGCGTTAATCGTTATACAACGTGCGATCTGCGTTTGTTATACAGCGTGCGATGTACTGCGTTAATCATTATACGTGTGATATACTGCGTTCGTTATACAGCGTGCAACAAAACACATTTCGTATGACTGTGAAAAGCTTGCAACGTGAACACGATCGTGACACGGTCAAGGCACGGCAAGGCACCTCAAGGCACGTGCCGCGAACTTTTTAGTCATACGAAATCTGCTCTATGTCAAACGTTCGCTAGCTTGTGTAAAGCATACAAGGTGGCGTAGCGGTAGCGCATTCGCCTCTCACCTCAGGGGGTCTCGGGTTCGGTTTCTGGACTCTGCATTTCATGTGAGTTCTTGTTGGGTCTAGACTTCCTTGATTAGAGGGGTTTTTCTCTGGGTTCTCTGGTTTTCCTTCCTCAATAAAAGGTTTGCGTTTAACGGCGTTGAGCGTCGATAGTTTAATTCGCATTCGTTATCCTTCGTGTTATGCTATGTTAGACGTTCGTTATCCTGCTCGTTATTCTTAATTATGTTTAAAAATTTTTTGTTCAACAGGTAGCTTGCTCTCCGTATCTACAGTATTCCTTGCAATCTGGCGATTTCTCAAGACCTAGTGAAGACGTGACTCAAAAATTACTACCATAACAGCGGATTTCGAACTCGAAAAGTCACATTTATGATTAATACCCCTAAGAACGATGAGTATGCACTGCTTTGGTCATGGATTTAGAACCAGTGAAAATCCAGAGTGGTGATGGGTAACATGGGTGGTGTGTACTGTTAATGCGCTGCATCTCACCGCTGGGGTCTCGGGTTCAATCCCTGGACCTGCTATCTCATGTGAGTAGAGTTGTTTGTTGGTTCTCTCCTGTGCTTCGAGGGTTTTTCTCCGGGTTTTCCAGTTTTCCTCCCTCCGCAAAAACCAACTTCTCAATAGACCTTCCCCAAGATATGGTTGAGTGAGTCCTGTACTTTCCAAAGCCTCGATTTCATTACCGTAGCAGTTTCTTCTTGGCGTTATGTAAATTATATAATTATTGTTTAATCAACAACTCTTCTTCACTTTATTGTTTAATCATCCCAAAGTCCATTGTATCAGATTAGTACATAGCTTAGTGCACGATGGTACGTACTGAAATGGAGGCTTTGGCAAGTACAGGACTCACTCAACCATATCTTGGGAAAGGCCTATTCCAATAGACCTTTTACCAAAATGGCAGCTGAAATTTCAAATAAGTTAAAATTAGAAACACTAATACCAGAACTAGAAAGAGCACCTCAACTTTAGTAACCGGCGCTGCAAAAATTCATTATGTTAGGTTTTATAGCAGCCGAGGAAAACTTAAGTAAAAAATTGCCAAATTTACAGAGAAATGTATGTCTGGGGGTATACGCCATACCCCCAGACAGACATTTCTCTGTAAATTTGGCAATTTTCAACTTAAGTTTTCTCAGCCACTATAACACCTAACACAATGAATCTTTGCAGGGTTACTAAAGTTGAGGTGCTCTTGGGTAATCCACTACCGGCTGAAGGAGAACAGGATTGGCTGAGAGAACAAAACAATCAGATAACAAAACAAAAGGAATCAACTTGTCTTTTGTTTTTGCTTGCTATTGTTTGCTGTGTTGTATTGTTTTGATGTCTTTTGTATTCTTCTCTTAGCCAATCCATTTTGTCCTTCAGCCAGTAGTGGGCAACCCGTGCTCTTTCTAGTGCTGGTATTAATTTTTCACTCAGTTAAGTTTTTACTCATTCAAATTTGCGGCCGCCATTTTGGTAAAAGATCTATTCGATCTTTGGGCATTCACCTTGGGTTGGAGCCTAGCTCTGTTGCGAATGACCCACTTTGTTTCATAACAACGAAAGCTTAATAAATCAACAGGTGACTCTTGTCAAAGCAAAGGGGAAGTGCAATCCTTGTTCAATTTGAACAAACATAGTAAAAGGTTTCCAAAGAATTTTGTTTGAGTTATCCATTCCATAGTTATCTTTAGGCTATGTTTACACTTGAGCGAACCATCCCGGATGCAAAACAATCCTGGATTCGTTGAAATTTCCGTCCCGGATTCGTACCTGTTTACACTTTAAAAAGGATCCCGGATTCGAGTGTTTATACTTGTCGAGATTTCTTTTCTGGCCATGGAAAACAAGAGCAACACGCATGCGCAACTTTTCTGTATCGTCCCTCGTCTGATAAATAGAGCAGATTTCGTATGACTGTGAAAAAGTCACGGCGCGGACACGGTCAAGGCACGGCAAGGAACTTTAGAATTCTAGAAAACATCACGGTCGCGGCAAGGCACGCTTACGGTACTGACCGTGCCGCGACTTTTTCACAGTCATACGAAATCTGCTCTAATATAACGTAACAGCAACTTGTTTTTTGACTGAGATTGCCTTGCGCAGCTTAGTATCTTTCCGTTCAATAGATGGTCTGAGCTGGTTGCAAAGTTCATTGAAACTTTCTTTAGACATCCGGAAATTCTCCTTCCATTCTTCTGGGAGGACTGTGTCACTGAGAAAACCTTCCCACCACGTACTGTTACGTCCAGGCTTTACCCAAAACCTACGCGGTTTTCTTTCCCTCGAATATTTCCCCTTGATTTGGCCATCAATAGCTAAGAGAAGAAGGAGCTTCCTTTGCTGTGAGCTGTAGAACATCGTATTCATGGCCATCAAGAAAACTGTAATCTCTAAAGTTGCCATAACAGGCCTAAACTGGATGCAACGAGAGGGATCCTGGGCGCCGCCATCTTGAATCCAGTGTACAGCCGCTTCTCACCCCTCCCCCACAGCGGGTAGATTTAGACCACCTATCGCGGATGCAACTGTTTAGATTGTAAAATAACACCGGATTGAAGCATTCCGGATTCGACTATCCCACTTACAATCCCGGATTCGAAACAATCCCGAATTCGTCCCAAACTATGCCGGATTCATCGTTTGAAGTCTAAACAGGAAGCGTGGCAGATACAAAACTATCCCGGATTGCCTACGAATCCGGGATAGTTTGCCCAAGTGTAAACATAGCCTTAGAGTTGCTTACATTGAATTGTTTTGAAGCTGAAACTGGCTAGCCATGAAAAAACAAGTCTGTAATCAAGAAATGCGAATATCTTACCAACTCCAAAAAATATCTATTTTGGTCAGCTTGGTAAAGGATTATGGCACCCAGATGTCTCTCTGTACTTCAAAATTGTAGATCTGTTTTCCTTGATGATGATATTATAATTTTTATGATTTTTCATTTTACTCACTATCTTGATTCTCATTGGCTGAGAGCCTACAGCTAATTCGTGATATTGTATGTGCAGCCGAAAAATTTGCAGATATGGGATTTGTCATGTCAAGTTCAAAGTCCATTGTTGAACTTGTCCTTAAAAAATAGATTAGTAAACGTAAAAGTTAAGAATTTTCTAAATTTTCAAAATGTATAATAAAACAATTATTGAATTTGGTTTTCTTATGATATTGTAAATTATCAAGACCTTGAGTCTGTGTTACCTGCCTCAGCCTATGTCTTTAGCAGATGACACAGACCTCAGTCTTGATGATTTACAATATCATGCTCAACCTCGTCCAATAACTAAAAATAAAACAATTTGATTGGTTGCTGAGAGGCCCAGATTTTTTCATTCAGACCTCACGCTTGATCAATTCCTTATGTATTATGTTAAAAAAAAATACCCACAGAAATAAAATGAATCAATAGATAACACCAAGTGGGACATTGGAAGCAGTTACAGGTAGTTTGTTAAATTGTACTATGGGTCATTTGGACCTGCCATGGCTTTGTTTCAAAGGATGGAGGGTAGGTGCCTAACAGGACAATAAGCAAGACGGCAATAAGCAACTGGCAAGCAGTAACCATGGCAACCTTGCCATAGGTCACCTTTGGCACCCTGACACAATGTGTAAACAGTGGAATTCTCTACTTAATCCCCAGAATAGGGAGGGTGGGGCCAAGGGAGAACACAAGCTGCAAGTGGTAGAGCAATGGCAAGGGAAACCAATTGTGGTGGAGCAGCAGCAAGTGCATGGGCAAGAGTTACTATACTGCTAACCAAATTCTACTCCAAGTTAACTACCACATTAATTGGGATATAATTATGATGTATAACACAATAATTACTGTCCACCAATGCAAAATGGACTATTTATTTGCTCCAGATAAAATTCTGTCTCTTATGGGCTTCTTATTCTGAAATTGTAAAACAAAGTGCATTCTAGCTTCAGTACAAACAACACCATGTAAAGGAAAGTAAAAGATGTTTGGGCCAAAGCTAGTACACAAAGCACTGACGTTGTCTTAGAAAAGGCTTTCCAGAACTCCATGAGCAATGATGATTTCTCAAAATGATGATTAATTAATGACAAAACAGAGTAAATGGCTCCCGTGGTGTTAGTTTGGATATGTGATCTTAAAATTTTGCTGACTTTCACCAAAGGAAAGTAGGGAAGATTAGGCAACTACTGATGAGCTGGCAAGAAGATTCATTATCTATGGCAAACTGAAGGGAGGAGTGCTTGGAACCAACATTTATGAAGAGAAATAGGATATTGAAGAGGAACTGAGGTAACAAGTGTATAATTATCATGAAAAAACACAGGAATGGCTAGGCCCTTTAAAAAAGTACTACAAAATAAATACAGTGTATTAAAAAAAATAATTCAAAATCTAACAAATCTTAACACATTTATTACCAAAATAAGAAATTCCACGTCACTATACAAATTATACAATTTTATAGATTGTAAGTATATTGAAAGCTGACTATCTAATGAGTTAAAGCAAGGAAGCATGTTGTATTCTCATAATAAGTCTGAGTAGAACTCCATAAGTAAGAGAACAGAGTGTTCAAGAAATTGACAAACTCTTGTGTAATTCTGTTTGAGAAGATATTTTGTTTTGGATTCCTCATTTTTGTTTAAACCAAATGCTCTTGAAACTTAGCATAGTGCTGATAAGCCACTGAGCTAAAGCTTCTGTTTACACAGTGAAATGAGACAAATTTCACAAGGGTGTCACACAGGTCTTGTGAGACTTGTTTGTGACACAACTTTCAGTTGCACAAGTAGAAAGTAGTTCACTTTTTATCTGAAACATGTGATGGGAAAAAAGTTTCAAGACACATCATTAACACCCCCATGAACCTTGTCTCGCATTGTCATTGTACACAAGTTTCAGCTAAAAGTTCCACCGTGTAACAGGGCATTAAGCTTATTATTGTCCACATAAAATAATTATTAAGGTTAATTATTAATAATCACATAATATAAGAAAATATAATCTTTTAGGAGAAGTTTCCACGAAGAAAGCGTATAACTGATATACGATATCTTGATGTTTACTATTCCTTGTTTAATTTTTTGTGTGTGTTTATAGTTTTTTGGCCATTTGTAGTTGATCCCTCGTCTTTATAAACACGTCTTGTAAATTTATCGTTCTTGCTTTTTGATTGGAGTTGGTTAAAAGTTTTTCAAGAATTCCTCTGCGCAAATACGTGCCCTGGCGTTGAGAGTCAACTTCATCTCGCTGATTTCTTTATCTATTTCCTCCATAAACTGGACGACAAAATCCACTAGCTTGTGTTTGAACATCTCTTCGGTGTGGAAGTTAGTGATGAGGAAGCTAATGTCGTACCCTTCTACCGGCTTGCGTCGAAGGACGAAAAAATTCTCAGCTCGCATCATCATGAAGCGCATGAACTTCTTACAGAGGATTTTCTCGATTTCGTCGGCTTGTTTCACAGCGATACTGATTCTTAGCGAGTTAACAGAGCCTTCGATGAGGACCTTTTCCTTCTCGTTTCGGCTGATGACAACCGGAGTGAGAAGCAGTTCTTTACAACCTCGTACCTCAACTTCGGGTTTATTGTGTCTTTCCACCTGTTGAGAATTGAAATTTTCTAAGCACATTGCAGCCGTGAGGGTTGAACGGACAGCGTTAAGGTAAGGCCTTAAGGTGGCAGCCATTTTTCGTCTTAGAAAATGGCAGTAAAAATGCTGAAACTTCCTCTCAACTTGATTCAAAATGGCTGAACTTCCGACCTCCTCCCTCTACCATCTACGCATGCGCAACCTACTTCCGCTGACACCGCAAAGCATGGTGGGATTTTACGGCGTGGAGCCGCCATTTTTTTCATTTGGCGGTCAAGATGACGTGAAAGGAAATTCAATTTACTTCCATTTTCGTTAGTTCTAGTCAATCTAATCTCCACTAATGGCTTCCTAAGAGGTGTTTCTAGACACTTTTGAAGCCGTTCGCTGAGTTTTGAATTCTAAGACTCGTTATTTTTGTTTGAAAGTTCTACTCTTTTCGACGCAATGAGCGCCAGTGATTCGTTGTCCTTTGCATTGGGACAAATTTCTTCTGCCATTAGAGAACTGAATAAAAAGAACTACAAGGCAACTGTAACGGAGATTCATGAGGTAAGGATAGTAGTTTTAACTCGTCTCCGATCGAACTTTACTTTTTCTTAAGGAAAGTTGTTTTTGTAATTTTAACCACTTGCGTCAGAATATTCTATTAGCTTATCGATCTCGAACTAGCTCTTGGAAAAAGGTTCAGTGAGGAAACTACTATTGCTGAAAGCACACATGGACATCAGTTGGATATGTTTATGTGTGTTGAGCGTAAATCGCTCAATTATTTTCCAATCGATAAAATTTTTCTAAATTTTATTTCCTCTTGATTGTCATACCAAGTTATGCATAATGTACAAAAGAAATTATGCAGGTTTTTTTTTTTAATAATATAATGATTTTTGTTAAAATTATTTTTGTGAAGTAATAATAATAGAGGCATAAGATTTAAAAAGGAGATATGAGATTATAATCCTATGTACTTTATTGACTGAGTGGGAGGGCTGGATGAGAAAATATTTGACTTGAGGTCATGCCGTATGGACCAAGCGCATACAATTGACCAAGAGCCAAATATTTTACAGTCCAGCCTGACCTAACTCAGTCAATAAGTATTTTATCATATGAACCAATTTTTATTGTAAAAAAAGGCTAAAAGATCCTGAAGAACCGAAGAGGGCTGGACTGCTTTTGAGCTCACGTCAACCAGTCCAGCCCTCATCACATGACATTTTCCAAAGATTTTATTAGAGCGTGCGAGCAAGGCCGTACGGGTTCTATGATAATTTGCCTTTTTAAAGGCAAAGATTTAAAAATCTGAGATCTCATCCCAGTAAGTGATTTTGTTTTTTGATAATTACTAGTGTTGGAATACCTGTGGTCCTTTAAAAGGTGATCTTTTTTTCCAGCTTGATCAATAGTCTTTTTTCACATTCCATAAAATCCATTGTGATGTTTGCCCATGGATTCATTTGCACAGGTTTTAGCTTCTGTTTTGTCATGGTGGCCATATTAGTGATATTTAACAAAAGATTTCTCATCATGTCCTTTTGTTTGTACCACCAACATGGCTGCCTTTGTCTTTTGATCCTCTTGGGAAGGGTGTTAAACCAGCAATGGAGAGAGCTTTAACAATACCCACACTTTTAAATACCACAGACTTTACCAGTGTTTAGTAACTTGGCACTTAAAAATGAGGCTAACCCTGTGCAAATGAGTCTTTGTTGATAATTGTTTTCAATTCATTCTTAGCTGATTGATCAACATGGATTTGAAGCAGAACGACATTTGTACCATACATTGTTTTCATCCATTGATTTCTCTACTGATACAAAGAATTCTGGAAAGGACTACCAACAGGTTAGTTTAGAATGGTCCATTGCATCTGATTTATGAAAAAAACTTCTTTTCAACCCAAGGATTTCCAGTGTGCTGTTAGCATGCTGCCTGCTAAGCAAGAGGTCCATGGTTTGATCCTCAGTGACCTCATACACTTGTTTCAATGTCTAATTCGTGTAGCTTTAGCTTTAAATGCCCTTAAAAAGAAGCACCGATTGAGAGAGGGGTTAAAGTGAACATGGTCAGCTTCTATTGATACCAGCCTCATAGCTGAAGGAACTAATGATGTTAGACAATGTTACTTAACCTTTATCTTGACCTTCTTTTATCTTGACCTTTGTACCTCTGGACAATGGCTATTGATTGCAATAGACCTTTCACAAGTGGTATATTTATTCCCATGAGAATAAAAACCTTTGTTCATGCCCTACTAAACTCATTCTAAGGTGCTTGAATGTAAGGCTTGTTTCATTTCAACATGGCATGGTCACTGAGTGAGATAAGCAAATGACCCAGTGATTTAAATTTAGGAAGCTGGTCTTTGACACCAAACTATCTCTCTAAAATTATTTTACATGTAACATGGAGTTCATTGGTGGTTGTACTTGTATATTAAGAATAATTTCTTTTTTCTAAGACTCAGTTTTTAACTCAAGAATGCCAGACTCTTATCACAAGGCCAAATTTCCCATCAATATTATGCTGCGCATTTGAGAATCCAGACCCGAAGCAAAAGACTTTAAAACCTTCACCACAACTGTTGCTTAATGTAAGCAGAACTCTGAAGCTGAACAAAGTTCAAGAGGTGAGTTGTGGCAGACCAGATATTGGGGCAGTACAGATATCACAAGTGACAAGTAATAAGGAATTATTGGATAAACTTGAACATTATATTATAATTCATCAAGACTGAGGTCTGTGTTGTCTGCTGAAGCCACAATTTATTGTACATTTTGAAATTGTTGGAAATTTTTATTGATTACTTTTGCAAATCTATTTTTTAACAGCAACAACAACTTACAAAAATAATAACAACAACAGCAGCAGCTTTACATGTATTTATCCTGCATATGGATATATGTATGCACAATTAAAAGTTTTATTGGTTTTTGAATAGGTTGTTTTTGGGCTTGGATTGCTGAAATCATCCAATGAAGAACTTAAAAATTTTGGTAGGTGTGGTGTGGTTATTTTAGATTATTGCATAATTAATTACAATGATAGAACATGTTTTTACCTTTAAGAAATCTTTCAGTTGCAGTCTCTGGTTTCATTTTAAATATCACTTTTAAATCACATGCTTACTGTTTCTCTCTTTACTCTGATGAAGGCTTTTGAATACAGCTGTAAAATCAAAAAATTATATTAAAAAGGCAAAGACAACAGCATTTTTGATTTTTTTACAAGTATATGATGACATTTTCCATAACTTCTAGTTACCAAAAGCAATATAGTTATTTTGAAAAATATGATACAACTTTTTAAAGACGTTTCCTTCATAATTCATGATTTCCTTTACCGCAACTATTGTTCCTTGCGGTATCACCTTAGCATTATCTTTATTGTTAATAGTTAATTTATTCATGTTACTTGTGTAAAAACCTAAGTTACTATGATTACTTTATTAAACTGACGACGGCAGAGGTTGCCGAAACATGTCTTTAAAAAGTTGTATCATATTTTTCAAGTTAGTTATATATGATGATAGTTGGTATAATGTAATGATCTACCTTGTGATATAATTTTGGCTTGAATACTCACTACTATATATATATAGTTATAACTCAACAGCTGAGCAGAAATAAACTTTCTAACCAATCACAGGCCATTGTAATTTTTCATAGCCAACCCCTTGTTCCATCGCTGTGGTTATCATTAGTTATTTGCTATGCTTTTAAGACTTTATCTTCTGAATATTTTGTTTCCATTGGTTTATAGCTGGGCAGTTTGTGAAACAGAAATTACCAGATCTCCTAAGATCATATATTGATACAGGTAATGTACTAGGTAATTCATCAATGGCATCTTTTTTAAATCTCTTTATATGATGTCTAGTCATTCTAGCACTTGCACTAATTGGGGGCAATATCACTCACACACACTACCACTACATTAACTGTTTTAAGCATACAACTCTCGGCTCACATGTTGATTTTTATGGAGGGAGGAAAACCAGAGAACCCGGAGAAAAACCCTCGTGGCAAGGGAGAGAACAACACATCT
>WUAP02137972.1:0-12714 GCA_015163945.2 Stichodactyla helianthus
TGATTAGCCAATCAGAAAGCAAGCACATGAAAATTTTTTACCTAACAACATGCAGGCCTGACCTTGACAACATGATGATATGACATCATAAGTATATTGTTTGTAATTATCAGAAGATTTCTCGATAAGAACATCCAAAAAAGATAATCAATCATTAGACTCCTTTTCAAAAGTGAATTTTATCTAATCGATAAAAGTCTGGCCGTTCCAAGCTCAACCGAAAAGTGCAGTATGATTGGAGCTTACAGTACTGAGTTACAGCACATACATGTGCCATAATGCTGAAATGGCTTCCCCTTGTTTTCATGTGTAGTTATAGATACAGTACAGAATTTGCAGTATCATTTCTACCTCGTATGAAATCCATGCTAATATTACATTCATGGTCTGAGTCCACTCTTTTAATCACAGAAATTGCATCCAATTCTATCTACATAAAACCAAACATTTCATCCAATTCATCATCGTCATCATCATCATCAAATGACTCAATCCCTTCAAAAAGCTTTCCAAAACATCCTCCACTGAGATCATTGAAATGCAAATATGGGTTACCCTGTGGTAAAAGTTTCGAGCAAAGCCAACAAAAGTGAGATCTACATCTGGAACAGGTCATTTTGTTGCAACCATCAATTTTTTCAATGCCATAGTTACAACTAGGACACTTCTTGGAGTGGGCCTTGATCCATTCATCTGATACCAGCTCTTCAAAAATGTTTCTTAATTTTTGTTTTCCATACATTTTCTCCATCACAGCTTTTTCTTCTCCTGTAGCATTCAAATACTGCTCTTGAAGCTTCTTGAACTCAGTGTTTTTTACTGAGCATGGTGATACTCCATGGTACGTCTTCTTACAAAATACACAAAATGGATGAGCACATTGAGGGCACATACCCATTGACTGATCTGTTTCCATGACAACAACTGATTGACAACTTGGCCTTGGGCAGTATGTAATGTCAGACATGCCATCTAATGTTGACTGCAGCATAAACTTTTCATACTTATTGTACAATTCTGGTGTAACTAAGGACTTCACTTGGGCAGGATTTGCCTGGGATTCACAATCTGATGCAAGGCAGTTCAGAGCTTTTGAAGCACCACTCTGGATTTGCACAGTGAAATACTCTGAAGCACACTGATTGCAAAAAACATGATCACAGCCATGGAACTTGGTGCAGAGAGAACCAGGTTTCTCACTGAAGCACACATCACACGTGAAATTACTAGTGTCAAACACTCTTTCTTTCTCATTTTTGTCATAAGTCAGAATAGCTGCAACCATTGTATGGTATGATCCAACATCTTGTATTGCGCGCTTGTCTACTGGGTATTTTTTGTTTTTTCTTCTTCTGTAATGTGGTGTAAATGGACTTACAATTTTTAGCACCTCAAGGGCTTCATCTAATAGAAACTGAGCCCAGCTAAAGAGAATCACACATCCTGCTCCTTGTTCTTCCCACATTGCATCCAGTCTTTTACAAAGTTGAGAAAGCTGATGGAAAGAATGACAATATATGAATGTAATGAGCTTAACTTTTACATATATTTAGGTCCAGACTCTGGGCACCTGGGTATCCAAACATGAAATTTTTGGGAGCCTTTGGGAGGATGACGTTTTGGTTTGATAGGTGAGCAGTTTTCTATGAGTCAATAGATAGTCAACGAGGTGTGTAATGGCTTGTTGACTATTTGACTCATAGAAAATGAGAACGAGTAGTCTATTTTAGTAGAAACTCACTAGTATAGCATACTACCATCAAATTCATAACAACATTTATTGATTTTAATGTTCTTTAGCACAAAATGCCAGCTTTTTCCCTACTCACTACCACTCAAAAGTTAGTAAGTTAGCCAATCAGATTGCAGGAATTGTGATAGTATGCTAGTGGGTTTCTACTAGTACGTAAAGTTCAAGTCACTTTCATCATTTCTAAGCACAGATCATCCATACTCATTGTTGTATTACCCATATTCAACATGTAAAACAGTAGTAGGGGCATACACTAGCTAGCTGTACTAACTATACTATTCTGTAATGGGAATCTGTTTATTGTTATGACATGGCAGCATCAATTCAAGCCACTGATTTTATTACAGTCAAAATGGTTCAAGCTTACCCCACTAGACTTTATTAATGATTTCATTATTTAAATATAGAGTCGATAATTCAAACTTCAAAATTAATTATCTACCTTTTATCTAGTTATCTAATTATCTAGAATTTTGATTGAAAATGCATGCAAAATTTATACTAGCCTTTCTTTGGAGTTTTTCTACATATTCACAGCAAGTGTTGAAGAATCCAAACAAAATTTAAGTGGAGAATTAATTGATTTTGAAATTTGAATATTTAATTTAACTCAATATTAGAATAATGAAATCATTAATGACGTCTAGAGAGTATAGTACTTTAGCTGTTTTGACTGTAAACCCTGAAGCAACCACTTGTCTGATCTTAGTCAGGGCATGGCTAACTCACAGATCAAATTTGGACTTTAGCATGTTGAATTTTGCAGAGGGAGGAAAACCAGAGAGCCTGCATGGAGAAAACCTTAAAATCAGGGAAGAGACCCAACAAAAAAACTCTACCCACATGAAATGCTAAGTCCAGGAGTTCATTCTAATTGGGACTAAACAACAATTAGAGAAGGTCAAGATTGAGAAATTGACTGTAGGACAGTGTGAAATTAGTCCTTCTAATGTAGTTAGAAACCTTGGTTCTTGGTTTGACAGCAGCTTCTCAATGGCTGTACATGTAAATAAAGTTTGTGAATCTTCATTTTATTTATAATTTATCACATATCAGGAAGTATTTGAGTCAAGATACATTGGTAACACTTGCCCATGTGTTTATTACAAGTAGGCTGGATCAGTGCAATGCCTTGTTGTATGGTCTACCAAAGCTTCATCTTCACAAGCTTCAGCGTGTACAAAATGCCGCCGCAAGACTGGTTCTGTGTTCTTCCAGGTTCTGCCTTATTACCCCTTGCTTATTTGAACTGCATTGGCTTCCTATTAAATTCCAGATTGACTTCAAGATAATTCTACTAGCTATTAAAGCTATTTATGGTCTTGCACCGGTCAAGTATACACCTATTTCAAAAATCGTTGTCGCAGCTTAAGGCAACAGTCAACACTCCAAGACTGCAAAGGATTTCGGTAATGTTTTTTAAAATAAATTCATCTAGAGCATATTTTGATTGTATGCGTTTGTGATATACATTTCTGGCAAGCTGCAGCTGTAGTTCAGGTGTTCAACCGAATATTTTGGAAAATACCAGCACTGCAATCATGATTTATGAGAAAAATGACCAAAATTCCTTGCGGCCTTGGAGTGTTGACTGTTGCTTCGGCTACGACAACGATTTTTGAAATAGGTGTATATGTGATTGGTCACTGTTAAGCCTCTGCAATCCTTTTAAGTACAATCTTCGTTCAAACAGTGAGCTGTTACTAAAACCCATAGATGACAAGACTTTGGTAACTCTTGGCGACAGAGCATTTTCTGCCACAGCACCTAAACTTTGGAACTTGTTACCTCGTGAACTGAGGCACATTCAATCATTAAGTAAATTCAAGAAAGAACTTAAGACGTATTTATTTAGATCTGCATTCTTTTTAGCTTGATGTTTTTTGCAATAATTTATTTATTGGTTAATATGAGAATTTATTTTATAGTTTTTATATTTTATATCACATATTTTTTTTACTGGGATTATGTACTTACTCGATGAGTTTATTTTTTATATAGTGTTTTGGATTAATAATTGAATTAATGAATTAAGGAGTTTTATATCTTATAGGATATTAGTTTAATATTTAGCACATGTGAAAATGTAGGTTGAATATGTGCTATATAAATACATATTATTATTATTATTATTATTATTGAATCAAACCTGAGACCTCAGAGGTGAGAAGCGAGTGTGTTACCCCTACACCACCCTTGATTACCATGTAGTACTTTATATGTACTGTATGTACTGGTTAGTTTCACCTACAGTACTTTGTTCTGGGGGCATTGGAGGGTGCTCAAAACCATAAAAATGAAGAAAATCAACAAAAACCAAAATACCACATTTAAAAATGCTGAAATGCTGAGAACTAATCTGGAACTATGGATCTATCTGAAAATGATACTTTTCCAACATAAATTTTGTGTATTTTCAGCAACCAACCAGAAACTGTAATACAGTATATATTCTTGAATTTTACTGAATACCAAAGCCAGGGAGGATGGAAAACCAGTTATCAAAACAATGCAATAAACCGTAATACCACAGTAAAACATTGAAATTACCAAAATGCAATCAAAAAGTATGGCCCCAAACCACATCACCGCAAGTCCCTATGCCCCCTCTGTTCTGTACCCCTCATCCCCTGCCATGAGGGTCCTGAAGGGGGGTCCTAATCCCATTTCCCAGCCCAAAATTTTGCAAAATCCCAGTCCTATTTATGCAAAATCTCAGTCCAAGTTATAGAGTTACAGTTAGAGAGTTAGAAAAATCCCAATCCCAGTAATGGCTAAATCCCAGTCCCAGTGCATCAAATCCCATTTTCCCAGCCCAAAAAAGGCCAATCCCAGCTCCCATTTTACCCCTTCAGGACCCTCTGCCATTAGTTCCTGGAATGAATTTTGACTCTATGGTAGTGTATCTGATCCTTTATGAAGGTAGCAAATCCCCTGGAATTACTGCCTGACATATGAAGCTAACTAGAGGCATAAAATGTCTATACTTTCTTCTCCTGCTTGATTTTTGCTTAGTCAGAAGTTTTCTAAAATTTAAGTTAAGCGTAATAAGCTTCTCTGAACCAACCTGAAAATTGGTCAACCATTTACAAGAAAGAGTATACTCTGGTGGATTTTTGGATGGGTAATCAGATGGTAGTTCAAAATTCAGCACGATTGGAGGTAGATAATGAACCTGAATCGCTTCAAAGCCCTCCTCATCTCTAGTAGCTGTACCTCCCTCTCCTGTCTCGTCCACTGGTGGCCTGTCTTTACGCAAAGATTTGGGAAGATGTGCTTCGCGAATTCTGATTGAAAATGGCTTTGACAGGTCTAGAAAGACATTTAATTGTCCTCCCTTGTTTTCAGAGGAACGAATGAACGTTCTTTCATCGTAAATAGACTCCAAAGCAGTGAGCTCATCTTTTTGTTCCTCTGCGTCCGACATCTTGGAAGTTTATTGGACTCGTATGTCAAATTTGCCCTCCCCTCCCCTCTGCTCCTTGTTCCCAATTTCTAACCCTACACTATCCTTCCATCCTTCACATATAAATACTTCTTATTTTTTATTTTTTCTTTCATTTTATCTTTCATTTTTTTTTTGTATATTTGATTTCTTTAGAGCTCCGCATCAATTTTTCCTATTCTTGCTTCTTAAAGCTTTATCCTCCCCTCCCTAAGCATTTTTCTTATGGTTAATTTTTACTTTCCCCTCCCTACAGGAATACAAGGCCAAGACGGAACTTTCGATTCAATATGGCGTCTGTACTGCTGCTCCCTTAGCACCAAAATATACCCACGAAATACAATGCGTTTTAACCAAAAAGAACTCGCTTACATTGCTATGAAGAATGATTTACCATCTGATAAAGAAGGAGTCTTATGGTTAAAAGAAAAAGAAGGTTATTTTTGGTCCAAAAATGAAGGTAAAGTGAAAAATGAGGTGGCGCTGATTCAGTGTCAGTCAGCTACAAATTTGCAAAAATTGCCCCTAAAGTTCTGGGTTTTTTGGGGATGCAAAGCCATCAATATGATTTCCTTCTTTCTTGAAGTAGATACCAGTGTTTAATGTTTATGTTCTTAGAACACTTTGGTGTAGTAAAAGGTTCTTTATCGAACTTCTTGTGAGTATCGATATGCTCAAGATATTTTGGCTTTGAAGCCGATCTTTTAATAATATCCACCAAAGATGTTTGATTTCATTTGTCACCTTGAGCCCAGTTGTTCAAAGTCTGATTAGTTCTAATCTAGGTTTAACTCTATAGGTTTTGTTAGAGTTATCTCAGGATTACCACTAATCAGGCTTTGAACAACTAGGCTCTGAACACAGACTTAGGGACTTGTCATAAAGTACAGGGTGGGATGGGGGGGAGGGTGGGCCATCATTTTCAAGCACGGCAAAAAGGGTGGATCAAGAGGAGTCATGCAGTACATCAGGGGTTATCATCAATTATTGTGCACCTGGTCAAGGGAGGGGTTACTTGTAATCATGCATGGACTAAAGGGTAGGCCAGTACTGATTCATTCATTGGAAGTTTTGATTTTTCCAGCCTCTCCCCCCCCCCCAGTACTTTATGACCAGTCCCTTAGGAACCTTTCATTATTTAAACCTGGGAGGGTGGGGTTTGACAATGAGGGGAGGCATCAAAAATTCAGGACATACAAGCCATTGACAAGGGCAACTGTCTTTAGGGGGGTCTGTAATTTTTCACAGTTATGTAAAACGGGGTCATGATTGATGTTTTTGTTTTGTTTGGATGAATCTTGCCAGCTCCCCTGGCATGAATAATGAATGGTCTATTACAATATGCTTCAAAATATGATTTCCTTATTCTGATATTCTGATCTGCCAGTAAATATGTACCTCTTATTAACCAAGCACAAGGTCTGTACTGTAAGTTATGGACTGAGTTTTCTCCACTTCCTTATGACCCAAGTTCATAGTGCACATGGCCATGGAAATAGTGAAAACAATGAGGTTCCATAACTTATAAACAGACTGAGCAAGCAGATTTACTAAGATGTTTATTATATGGATCCCCAAACTGGCCAGTGAAAGCATGTGAAATTACCTTGCCATATGATAATTAACAATTATTCCAGGAAATCAAGTTGTACATGAGCTCATAGCCGATGAGGTGCACAGTGCCAAGTCAGCTATTAGCCATGTACGATGAGATTGGGTGGAAAAATTGTTTTGTTATATCCACATTCACTGGACTGTGAGAAATGTAGAATTTTAATTATTTTCAAGTTTAAAAAATGAAATAACTTCGGCAAAACGCTTCTCCATTTTGTTTACTTCTCTACTCACAGGATATGAGCTGATATCCTAGTAGTAGAGGAACCAATCAGAGTGTGTGCTTACTCATATCCAGTGAATGTGGGTATAATAATAACTGATATATATGCTTCCAATTTGAGATGGTGTAATTTACTATTTTTCACAGTATTTTATATTGGGATTGTTTAAGATGTATTTTGACAAGTTTAGTTTAATGACACACTCATACTGCACTATAATATACTATTCATTTTGTAACAGTATTAATGACGATGTAAGCACTACAATATGTACATGTAATAGATAAGCACCTTTGTATGTTTCCTTATTTCTGGAACCGTGGTATTGTTGATGTACAAGACTTTGAATATGCAGTGGTGGGAAATGTACTTACTACAATGTAGCTATAGTATGCTGAGATCTACATTAAAGCAGCTCAGAATTTTACCAGTTTCCATTACTGTGTTATCATGCATTTCTTAGTATGCACATGGTAACATATTGAAGCTGGGAAGGTCCTTATCAAGATCTGAATTTAAGCTAGAAATGACATCTGATGAAAATATTTAACCTTAGGAAATGACAATGCATGCCCAAAAAAGTGCAAATTGGCCATCATCTTGAAGTCATGCTGTCTTTGCTATAGATCAATGTCTTTTATAAAATTCATGAATAATTAATGAGCAAAACACAATAGAAAATCATAACTGTGCAGGGCTCAAAATAACGGCCGGTCAATGGACAATGACCGGCTAAAATTAGCACTTGCCTGGCCAAATGTCCTTTAGCCTGGTCATCAGGACCGGTCAAATCTATGACATGAACTAGAAGACAAACTATCAATAAAACTATCGAACACTCATTGAAAAAAGACTTTTTGATCTTATGTAATTAAAACAATCAATATTTTTACATAATTTCAAACATTTTTACCTTAGAAAGATTTCCTTATGATTTATCAATAGATTTATCATATTTTAGTGTAAATTTGTCCGTTTTTAAACTTTAATTCACATCAAAACTTGTTCCTTCATCCACCATTTTGTTTTACCTCATTTCCATGTTAATCCTGTTGTTGTTAAGTAATGTCTGTTTGTTCTCTGTATGTGTCACAAATTTTCTTTTTAAAAAAAAAATTAATATTTTTTACCGTTAGTTTGACTGGCCAAAAATGAGGTATGTCTGGTCAAAAATTTATTTTGATGGTCATCATGTCTGGCCACTGACCGGCTGTTATTTTGAGCCCTGACCGTGTTGGAGTCTTTAAATCAGTTAAAGAATCATCCTCATTTGCATTCCACTTTAACTTGGATTTTCTCGCCTGTGGCTTGCCATTTTAAATGCCCATAAAGGTCTCCAGCTCATACTTTATATGTTACATAAATATGAGGGACCTACTGCCACAGGCAGCCCAAGGATATAAAATAAGCACTAAACCTGATGCATTGATAATTTTTTTTGCATATTCTTTTCAGTATACACAGAAAGGTGGTTTCGTCTCAAAGGGAATATTTTGTTTTACTTCAAGACTAAAGATAAGGTAGAGTGTAATAAGGACCATTCTATAACACAGCAATCCCCAGCTACTGTCTTTTATATTTCAGGCTATACAGCAACAGTTATTTTTGTTTTGTCAGGCATCAGATCCAGCAGGTGCTATTGTACTTGAAAGGTGTAAAATACAGAAGCAACAGTCGTCATCAGTGAAGCATGCCTTTACTATTGGTGGGTCTATATAGCTTACTAACTGTTTGTTATCCACTTGTACCCCCAACTTCCTGCTTAGAGCAGATTTGACATCAGTGGGAAACATACAGTACTAATCTAAAACATGTACACAGTATTGGTATGTCATGCCATAACAATAAAATGACTTCCCATTGTTTTTGTGTGATTCATCCATTCATGCAAAAACATGTATTTACAGGCACAGTAAAGTATGGGACAGCTATGGTATGGCTATGAATTTGCCGTAACATTTCCTACTTGAAAGAAATCTGCTCTATAACTTCAGGGACATGTATTCATGAGTGGAATTATAGGAGGCCAGTAGACTGTACAACTTCAAGATAATTGTTCTCACAATTAGTCAAACTTTCTCATGAAGGTTTTCATAAATATTTCTTCATTCTCTTCCAAAATGGACATTGTCAGAGTCTTTCAGCTGGAGCTTGAAAGCATTTTATTGATTTCAATTCATTTCATTTATATCATTCATTTGTTAGTGTTTGATGAAGATGATACACAGCAATATCACTTGAGAGGAAAGTCAACCAAGGAAACTGAAGAATGGATGGAATTAATCAGAAATGCAAGGTAAAAATAAATGAAACCTTGTCATACTGTCACGTACATGTAACAATAAACTACAGTCAACCTACCACCAAACTACTGTGACATACCAACCATTCTAGCTACCAAGTACTAATAAGCTACACCAACAAACAATTACCAGCCTATTGTTGACTTATCAAAAACTGACTGACTATTTATTAATGTACCACCAACTCACTCACAACCTACATACTGACAATGCTTTACCTGCTGTAGTACCTAGAAAACAGCCTCAAGAGTTGGCTGTCACGGTATAAAATGTATTAAAGATCTGTTTAATAATTATTTGTTATGAAGGATTATCACAACTATATTCTTTTTATCACCAATTAGTTATGAAAGTTTGAGAAATAAACTATTGAGTCTAAGAAGACAGTTGATGGACATCACAGGAAAAGTAAGTTTAATATTTTGAAATTACAATTAAACTACTGGTAATCTAGAAATTTCAACACAAAGTAATAAACAATTCAATATATTTAGTAATTAGAAAGGAATTTATCTCTTCCTTTTTAAGGATCCACTGCCAGAGGACCATCCATTAGCAGTTCAAGAGGTAACAAAATATTTATTCCCAAAAATACAATGTAACAATGTTCATAATAAAGTGGTCACCATGAGTATGTAAGGCCTATGGGCAGGGCATTTTGCAACATTTAACCAACAATGATATTTTAATTTATAAGTCTTCCTCAAGAAGAACTACAATGTATGATGATAGTGGAAATGTACAAAACAATGCGTGAACCATTTTAAACAAGGCCAATAATAGAACACATGTAGAAATGTGAGCATCCATCATTTAAATAAAGGAAAATACTTGCGAACACTATGTACATGATATTGTATATAATGCATTGATCATTTAATTTATCAAAAGCTTCCTAATAATTGTACAAAGCATGTGCATGACCAAAAATGTGTCTCATTCATTGTCAGCCCCTCAAACCTGGAATTGGTCAGTATTCATCCACTAGTACAGCAAGTAATCCAGATGAGGCCCCGTTACTAGAAATGTGTATTGGTAAGTGATCTAAATAAACACTCCTGGCTGAGTCTACACATCTACAAATGTAAATAACAGCCCGGGGGGGACTCTGATATGAAAGGGGTGGGGATATTTGCAGTACCTTTAAGGGTTCAAAATCTTGGATTTCGTATGTCTTAGGGTGTCAATCTAAAAGGACCACACAAGATTAAGCCGATACCTTTTAGGAATGTTTTTCAGGAAATAAGATAACCAATATTAGATAATAATAGAAGCTGGAATGATATTATTAAAACTGAAAAAAATAAACAGTTTGTTTTAGAGTTGGTACCTTTTAGGGGTCATTTTCAAAATTTCTGGCAAGCATCTCCACCATAATATATGGGAGTCCCCCCAACCCCCCAGGAATAACAGCAAAAAATATTGTTGACAATTTAAACAATATGCAGTGTATATACTAGCTTACAGCACTGTGTTATTGCTTTATTACTGCTAACTTTCGAAACTAAAAATTATAAAATAAAAAAGGAAATGGTAATTTATCTTAACCTGTTGTCAGCAAGGAGTGTTAAATAATAAATATGTCAATATTATTATAATAATTATCACTTGTAAATAATTTAAAGGATTAATCGTTGTAACTCTTATCAACTAATTTAAAAACTCTTTCCCTTTTTTACCTGAAAGTTATGGTTTGTTTCTATTTATAGCGTGTAATGAGCTGGTATGCCCAATAGAAGGAAGGTTACCTAATGCATTTGTTGAGATAAGAACAATGACTCCTCCTTCGATGACCTGGATTAAACATGCACAAACAGAAATTATTGAGGTAAATATTAGCTCTAATATTCTATAAGTACATGTACCATTATGATGGAGTTACTATCATATAATTAAGATGCTGCTGAAATGTAATTGGCTAACTTTACTATGTGCAATGAAAAAGTACATACATGTATGAAAATGACAATATTTTGTTGTCTGAGAACTACTGGTACATGTAATAATACACTAGCAGATTTAAATTGTTAGTGTGGTGAATTTAGGGGTGGGTCTTCGGGATGTACACCCCACTAAGGACAGGAAAGTGTCCTTCCAAACTCTTATCATGTGCTCCCTTTCACTTGCAAATACTACAGATACTGCATCCCCCTTAGAGAAATCCTAGATCTGCCTCTGACTATTGTAGAAATGTCTAAACTACAGGTGTGTATAAGGTTAGGGTACATAAAAGAACTTGACATGTATTATTTTCAGAATCAATATTAAGTTTTCATATTTTGGTTTCTTTAGCAAAGGCCAGATCCATTCTTTCTAACAACAGTTGTATTCCCTTCCAATGGCTCCATCCAAGATGTTACCAGGTTAAAGCTTGCTGTATTTGATGTTAGAGACAGAGAAAAGGAGGAGGTATATTTGAAAAAGTCAGTGACATGTTATCTACAGTATGTTGGTCAAATAAGACCAGTATTCTTGTATATATTTTGGTGCATAACAGAAAACACCTTGTTACATCACTTTATCAACAGTTGGCCAACTGTCACCCCACTTCTGGTCTTCCGGCACCAAAAAGATCATTTAAATTGTATATTGTCATGTGTCCACCAATATTTGGCCATTTATCAGCTGTGATGCTCAAGTCAGCAATGTGTTGACCATGAGTTGGGGGTCAAATGGCTAACAAACATTCATCAGTCCTGTACTTTTGTTTGAGCGAGTTGTACTAGCTGTGAATATTTTTTATATTAATTATAAATGTATATTCTTTTAATTTTGTGTAGATGTCAATTTTAGGACATGCTGTTTGCACCATTAGAGATATCACATCTGCTCCAGACCAAAAACTAATTTTAACCTTAACGTGAGTAATGTGCAGCTATGTAATTTTGAAGTAAGTTGTACAGTACCTCCCCAAAGCTTCTCTGGAGGCTTGACACAGGGGTCTTGATATCTGACTGTTGTGACTGAGATTTAAGGTAGTTCCGGACCCTTGCTACTGCGCATTCCCAGCGCGCATCTGAGCACATGCACTTTTATTAAAGAATATTTGTTTTGCCGTGGGTAGTCTGGGCAATAGTGTGTCAACGATTGTAAAGCGTAGAAACTCTAGTTTTAGCGCAAAAAAATAACATTTTTTCGACCAAACTGTCGAAAAAGATTTATAAAAAACTATTGTGCACAGTCCAGAGTAGGTGTATATTCTCAAGTTTTTGAATTTAAAGAATTTTATCGATCTATAAGGCCAGCGAGAATATCGCTAAAATCGCGTTGTATTTGGGGTTCGTTTTCGAAGACTTTCCTCTTTTGTTGTTCTCTAACTCTTGAAATAATATGGTGACCCCCTGTTTTTTTCCTTTTATTTAAGGCTTCATTTAC
>WUAP02137983.1:0-12713 GCA_015163945.2 Stichodactyla helianthus
GTTGTTGTTTGTGGGACAAGATCTTAATTCCACTGGGAAAAATCCTGCGAAGGTGATTGGTTGCTATTGTTTTGGCCAGAACCATCAATTTAATTTTGGTTTATGTTTTCGAGCTCAATTCTTGAGCGGTTGTACGTGAGCGGGCTACCTTTGTAACGTTAATGTTGAATTCCACGTTAAAGTCTCTCTTCTCGATAGCCAATCAGCGCGCCAGTATCAGATGAGCTATGGGATTCTTTGAAAAATCTATTACCTCTCACCATATGAGCAAGGAAATAGTTTTTCTGGTGTATGGCGCAAAGACAGTGTGCCTCCCATCATTGCGACCCGGGCAATTCCCAAACTTGCTTGTTTATCCATTCTTGTACAAGAGGTTTTTTTTTGTCTTTTGGCCCACTTTATATCTGCAAAAATATTAATTTCAGTAAGACTGAGAACGAACTGGCACTAGCTAAATAGCATTATGGACATGGAAATAAATCAAAATGCTAATCAGTATACTGACCCATCCCACGACTAATTTCTTGTTGTTGTTGTTGGAAAAAATAAAAGATAAAAACAAACAAACAAACAAACAAACAAACAAACAAATTTTAGTAGTATTTTTAGCCTGAAATATAAATGTGAAAATTCTAATTACCCAGGATTTGTATGGAAAATGTGCTGGACAGCAAGCTCGTGCAGTCAAGTACATGTTTATTTTCATATACAAATTCTTAGAAAACATTAGATTTTGTATTTCGTGCAATTTCTCCTCTGTCATACCCTTCGCGCTGAAACTTCACCTTCTTACTAAAATAGAAATGTTCTTTCCATTTCTGGAGCTCATTTTGACAGTAGTGCTTGATTTAAGGGTGGTCTGGTTACGTGACTTTGTGCAAATGGCTGCCTATTAGATAGCTTACGTATAAAAAGCAAAACTGAAAATGCGAACGCGCTATAACGCTTGCGTATGTACCGTTCTTGGGCAATTATAGGTATAGCGTTGAAAATGAAAATGAGCCATGTTGAAAGTCAGTTGTTCTGATTAGCTAATGTTTAAATACCAGATATTATTCTGTGGGATATCATCGCTTATATTAACCACTAATCCAGCCTTGTTGGTTCTCTTTGACCACGGTCTACACCCACAAAACCTTAGGTCGTTCCGATAATGACCATCATCTTACGTACTGACCTCCAAGTCAACAGCTTTGCGAAAAATAATTTAAACAATTCTTCATATTTTGCTTGCTTCTTGGATGATTTTTTTTAGTCATTAAGGTGCATCAGACTTAGATGACTTTGGTTAATAGCTCTTTTATCTGATCAAGACTCAGGAATTAAGCTTAAATGGAGGGCTTAAGTTGGTAATTATAGAATTATTAGCCCAAAAAATTAAAACATGGCATGCCATAAAAATACAAGTGTTTTTTTTTTTTTTTTTTTTTTTGTCTGGTTCTAGCTTAGAGCCAAAAATTAGTTTAAATTATGCCTTTAAAAATCCCTTATAATTTTACATGCAACACATTGATTTTGTCTTCGGACAATGTAGGAGCCTCTAAGGACTGTGTAAATCAGATCAATCAGATCTAAGCCGTGAACCGAAAGATTGTCTGTGTAGCTCTAAGGCAATCAAGAAAAAGGAGAAAAACCCCATGCATGTTTTTATGTTTGATATGACAGCGAGTAACATTCCGTTTATATTTCTAAGGCTCGATAGGGAGACGTGAATCAGTAATATCCATTCTGCTTTCTCCTGTCTCTCGAATTAACCAGTTTATTAGTCAAGTATGTGCGACGAGAGCCATGCATTCGTTCAGGACCAATAACATTTAAAAAGACCAGATTGACTAATTCAGTTTATTTGTGACCAGTTCACCTTGAACCAAATAAACTAGATTAGTCAGTTCCAGAGTAGTGACAGCGAAAAGTGTATACTAGTTTCATCCAATCAGAATTTGGAATGGAAATTTTGGCAGGTACTCAACTGCATAATAACTGTGGTAATTTTCCGTAGACTGTGATTTTGCTCGTGGCAAAACTCTGTCATGCAATGCCAAATTCCGAATCCTGTATTTTGACTGTTAGCCAATTAAACAATATCGACAGCACTATTTTTAAGTTTTCTTTTTTAAACAATTAATTTGTAGGGACTGCAAGCAAAAAAATATGTAGTTTATCATTTCAAGTTACTTCAATAATTATATTCACCTAACCTTCCTCCTTTTAAATAATTAAGTATGAACAACTAACACGTTCTCTTACACTAAAATAACAACTAAAATGCGTACAGTGGATTCTAATGGATGAATATTTCATAGTCTTTAATTCCTTTCCACGATGTGACTAGCTTGTTTTCCCCCACATGGTCTTATGTCTGCGATCTCTCTTTTTAAGAAACCGCTAAACTACGCAGGTTTAGAGTCAAGTGTTTTGGTAAGTAAGTTTCTTCAACCTGCTCATATTGTGGTTATATTGTATACTTTTGCCGTTGTCTTTCAGTGGCTTTGAAGTGAGTTCTCACATACTTGCATTTGTTAAATCATCCCTAGAAAAGAGTACTCAAATAGAAATCGTAACTGGAGACAGAATTTAAGTATTATTTTTTATTTCAGTACGGTCCCAAATCCTTCGAGTTTAGCTATTGTAATTGTAATTGTAATTGTTCTAAACAGCATAGCCAAGAGTGAAACTGCGCGTAATGGCGAAACAACATTCACAATATCAATATGGTATCAATATTATATCAATACTTTCTTGAATCCTTAGAATTCTATTGGCATATATAATGTTGACTTTCAGATACTTAAGATGATATTTAAGGTTTTAGGATTGCTAATTCCAGGGGGAAAATGATTTCTTTTACACAATCTTGGGAATTATGTTGGGATTTTCGATTTTCAGAAATCCAGTTACACTTTACACATAGAAGACGGACAAAAAGGTACAAAAGAGGAATTAGTATATAATAAAAAATTGGATTTTCGATTTCTACGAAATACAGAGAGCTATAAACAATCCTCAAAGTAAGGACTTGATTAACGACCTCAAAAAAATCTTAGTTTTATATGCAAAGAACTAACAAACAAACCTAAATTTTATTTCTTCAGAATAAACAATAATAGTGACTTTTTTCCTACTATTTTTTCTGGTATTAAAATAGACAAAAATTCTCATTGGTAATCAATAAACTTACGCTAATAGTCAACGCTGTTACAATTAACTGTTAAATTGGAAAGTCTTTATTAACATTTAAGTAGTAATCTTTCTATCTTAATGGGGAAATAGGTTTAATATTTCTTCGATAAAACTGTTGCCAGAATTGCTGTTACAAGCTAGATTTATTAAAATTTAAGTAGTTGTAATTTGTTCTCATCATTTACAGCGATTATCTTTCTAGGTTTAGGATTATCATTCTTACCCTGAACACATACATTGGTGTCAGACGTGGGATGGATATATTCTGACTAATATGATTCCTTTCTAGCTATATAACTTATTAACATTTTGCTTTTTCAATAGTAAAATAAGTGAGCTATTTTATTATTTAGTTCGTTACTGGTGGGGGGGAGCCATGTAAATAGATCCTTTTATTTTAGTCATGTTCTTCCATTTCCATCCACGTGTGTCATCCCCCCCAACTTTTTTTTTTTCGTATTCACAATGCGAAAGAATATGAATTGTTATAAATTCGAATAACGTTTTCTCTGTTTTTTTTTTTTTTTTTTTTTTTTTTTTTTTTTAAAGCGCTCGAAAAAAAAAAGACCCAGGGTTTTTTTTTAATAATAATAATAATAATAATAATTATTATTATTATTGTAAGCAGTGAGGTTTATGATTGTATGTATTGCATAAAGCTATAATAAAGTTTCCATTATTATTAATTTTTTTATTTTTTATTTTTTTGCTGAGAAGAATTAATTTTTTTGCTGAGAACAATTTATTTTTTATTATTTTTTATTTTTTTGCTGAGAACAATTTATTCGATATAATTGCAAGTGAAAGCTTTTTCATTTTTGTTCCATCGACGAAATTTAGTTTTGACTGACAATGAAATTAAATTTCACTCATAACTAGGTGTTAACAACATTGATTCCATTTGGATCCAACTGATAAGAGGAGAAATCAACCCTTCTAGTGATTAAAACGTTTACCCAGACCTCATTTCAAATGTACTGTAATATCATCATCGGTCCACTAGTATAGAAAATTTGTTTCCATGTCATATAATCGATCTGGTGGAAACAAACTGCATTTTTTTAAAAATTAATTATTAATTTATTTTTATGTTTCGTTTAGTGCTGAATTCTCTGTCCAGGGTCATTTGAGCTCTCGGCTGCAAAGCATTGCGTTTTTGCTATGTATCATTATTACCACGCATGTTGGACGATTTAATTGTCTCCCCAATAGATTTCAAAGAATTATAAGAGTAAAGACTGGAAATATAGAGAAGGCAGAATATCTTTTCCGCGAAGATTTTATCCCAAAATTCAGAGATTTGTCACAGTTTGGTTTGACTTGAACATGTCTTATCTCTTCCCGAACCCTGACTCATTTACTACATAAAATAAAGATGTCTAGCTGATCTGTTGATTGCACGAACTAATGACTAGAACATTTTATCATTTCGCTGCAACTTGTGCTATATAGTTTTACAGAAAAAGCGGGGTTATTGCAATTACGAGGGAAATCAATAATTAAAATACCCAATTTTTATTTTATTAGAATACTGGCCGAGATAACGGTAAGTTTCCTTCCTATACTTTAGTTTTAAGATATTTATAACTTTCATTAATTAGGATCCCATTAGCTAAGATTGAGAATAGTTTTTCCGATAACACTTGAAACTTCAAAGGCTTCGGAGATCAAAAGAAACGAGAATAAATGGATATAAAAGGACTAACGTACTAACCTTAGCAAAAAACATTTGATGTGGTTATTTTTCCTTTTATCAAATACAAAGGTTGATTACAAACCTCTGGCATGGCTAAGGAGGTGTAAGATCCCAATTCCTCCCCCAATCCCCAGGAAAGGGAAGAATAACTTAAGCCAAACCATGTTTAAATACTCTCATGCAAACACACCTCTCAGCCAATCAGAATGCGCGTAGTATCTAGTATATTTTATAAAATGTAATATCCTACGTGTTCCTGGTTTTGGTGGGAACCTTCTGGAAGCACGTCTGACTAACCGCAGCGGTTTGTGTTGCGTTTTGCTGTGCACTGGGCTAGTTTTGCTGTGCTGGTTTTGTTCGCTCTTGTTTCCAAGAAAGGAGCAAGGTTTTTTTTTCAGAGGACGCGATTCACCTGTAGCATTTGTAGTATTTGCGATATTTGTGTCCAAACTTTTCTCGTGGTGAATTTATTTAGTGTCGAAATCCACTAAAGTAAATTCACCAATTTTTAACCCATTTCCGCACAAAACTGGTCTTATATATTAATTGGAAGCCATAAGCGTGTGGCTCCATGAAAGAAGTTAAAAAAAAAAAAAAAAAAAAAAAAGAAAAAAGAAAAAAGAAAAAAAAAAAAACCTCGACATCTTTGATAAAAGAATTAGATTAGGATAAATGGATTCAATGGTATGTATCTATTGTTACTTTTGACTATTACACTAGTATGAGGGTGACTTCCCATCAACACCAACCCATGATTCAAATTCTAGGCAAGCAATGCGTTGTTTGTGAATATGAAATCTTTTAGGATATTCCGTTGCCATTATCTGATTATCTTTTGTTGCATGCGTGAAATCAATAATATTTCGCAGTTAATCAGCAATTAGACAAAAAGGGCCATTTTAGGCAAGGCCTTTTTCCTATTAGGTTCAGTTCTCTAAACTTGGAATTATAACACATTTACTAGTTTCCCCGTATAAAATTCGGAATCACACAATAATAACAAAAAAAGACAATAACTACAATGATAACGATGTAATATTAAAATAACAACAGTAACAACGTCTACAACAAACAACAGCATATACACCTACTTCAAAAAAAGTTATTACAGCCCGCCAAAAGTAACAAGCGAGAATTGAGGAACAAAAGGTCGGTAGTATTAACTGAATTTTCGGGCACAGCCGCATGTCACTGTGAGAAGACTAAAATGAATGCATAAATGGATGAAGTAATGGGAAAGAAAATCACCAAGTGATGCCTTGCGGTCTTGACTAGCTTGTTGCTTGATACTTTTGACTAGCTACGAGAAGGTTTTTTGAAATAAGTGTATATTAGATAATAATTGCTTCTAGCTGTTGTGGATTACTTGCCTTAGATCGCGCCCATTTTGTAACTAGTTATAAAAATATCGCTTCATTTCTTTTCAATAATTCCAAATTAGTGTCTTTCAGTAGATTTTATCATGAAATACAGAGAATAAAATCTGAGTCCCTAATGGAATTTGAACCCGGGAAGTTGTCATGGAATTTATTCTGTTCAATTATATATCTGTCGAAAGCCATGATCGTTTGGAAAAATGACCTTTCAGATTCAGTTCTTTTGTGAACGGAGTAGTTGTAAGCTAAGGTTTAAATTAATATAATGTAGATATTATTTAAAAGAAATGAAAAGAAAACAAAATTTAATGGAAGTAAACTATGAGCTTCATAATCGTTACTGCATGACTGAAGTTTATTTGCATCTAGAGCAAAGGACATTCAATTAAATTCACTTTAAATGTTAAAATATTTCATTTCTGTCTACCTATATAATTGTTAGTTCTTATGGCGCCATTCCTATTAGGTTAATACAAAAAATGGCGAAAGATTTTTAATTTTAAAAACGCTCTTACTCTAAATTACTTTAAATGATCCCAACCAGACTCCATTATCAAATATTCTATTTCTCTTCTTCCTATTATTACTTTTCTGTTTTACACACGTTTATTTTATTCTCATTTCACGCAATTTCAAAACTTTATATTTTCTCTAATATCACAAATACCTAATATTACCACAAAGATCTCGTGATAATACTTTGACAATCTAAGCTGATAATTTTCCTTTATCGTTGGTATATATACATATATATTTTTATTCATCACCTGGTGTTTAATCAAATACACACGTCTGTGATGCTTGAACGACATCATTCCGCCTTATTTACTAGTCATACAAAAGGGAGGATGCTTTCTAGTGGATATGTCATAACCGAATAGTCCTTCTTGTTTTTTTTTTTTTTTTTTTTTTTTGCTTTTTTTGTTTGTTTGTTTGTTTGTTTGTTTGTTTGTAATGTAAGTAGCTCCGGACCCAATTTTAAATCAAGAATTCACGTTTAGAGCCTAAAACAGCTTAGTTTGCAAGATTGCATGAATATAAAGAACATTCTGATGACGCCTGGCGCTAAACGTCATCATGAAGTTTTGTAGTTTAGAATTTCACATCAGGTGCAAAGCTAAATGTAAGGCCGAGTTAGGATGGCTATTATTTAGTTAGCCAATACTTTCTGACCTAGGTAAATCGGTGTGGATGGGCATTTCGGAAAGAGAGACGATCTGATGACGACTGTTTTGATCGTGTTGATGTTTTAATTCGTCTAGTTTTACTACTTTCCTCAAAAAAAGAAATTCCCTGAGCTAAACTTTGCAGTAGGCTGCTTTTATCAGTGTTAGATCTATTACATCTAGATCAGTTTATTGATTTGGTACGCTTCGATTGTCACTTTTGGCGTTAAGTATCGTTAAATTTGATTTTACATCAGCTATAAGAAAGATACTCGCATGTTTGTCTCATTTCTTATTCATGAAGAGACTTTGAAACTTAGTATCTGGCTACACATTATGAACTTTCTCACCAGGGAACTTATCCATTCTATTGTCTTTTCTTCACAGGTCTGTGTGCTCATCTATGGATATTGAAATGAAAATGCGCTTTCATAACCGACGTCATGTAACAAATCCAATGAAATTATGTTGAAAGCTATGGAAGGAAAAACACTGCCGTGGATAACATGGAAAATATTTCTCGTCATAAATCTAGTATTCAATGGAACAGGTTGTCCATGGGATAAAAAAACTGTTCGAGTATTGGTAGTTTTAGACGATTTCGAAGAAACCTTTTCAAAAGAATTCCACTCGTTCACATCGGAGGAAAGTTTGAATTCATTACACAATAAACAAGGAGCATGCGTCCCGGAGTTCAAGTTTAACTTTTTGACGTTTAACAAGAACTCGAGTGAACTCAACACGATAGCAGAAACTTATCGCCGCTTTAACCAGTACTCATTCTGTATAATAATCCTTGCATCCAGGCATCGACAGTCGTGGTATGTTTTAGAATATGCAAACATCAAGCATATTCCGGTTATTAACGTAATGCCTAACTTGAAGGTAAGACTGTAATATGGAATACACTTACATAGAAAAAAATGGCGGGAAAATATTAATAGACAAGTCTACAGTGTTATCTCATAGTTATCATACTTTGTGTGAATCTGTCTAAACTTCTTTGCCGCTAGTTCAAATCATGACTATTATGTCATTATGATAATGAATAGCGTGGACTAGAAACCACCACAAAACTTTGAAATGCCCAATTCCGTAACTTGATTTAAATACTAGGGGGCATTTTTCTTTGGTGTATTTCCTTCACAGGTTTCGAATTCGTTCCCAGAGCAAGCGCATACAAACGAGGATCCCTAATTTGTTTCCTCGAACGCATATGATGGTTTCCATATTTAATTCATAAACGAAAATTTCGTTTTTAAAACATGGAACATTTTTATCGTGTTATTTGATATCAATCCACAGGAGACGCAACCGCAAAGTCACGAATTGCCTCTCCAGTTGAAAGGTTTCCCGATCATCAATCTTAATTCTCAAGGATATTTGCAAGATAAAGCAGCATCTATACCACCAATCTTGCAGCGTTTGAGGTGGAAGAAAATTATATTGATACACGACAATTCTATAGAAAATATGCAAATAGCATCATCTTTTGATCGAACTTTTCCTCTAAATAATATACTGATGCTTAATTCTACAATGGTGACTGAAGATATTATGGACAAATTGTATTTTAAGCTCATGGATTTGAAGAAGTATGGGTCTTCTTTTGCAGTCCTTACAAATAGTCCTGTCATTGTGGACAGCATTTTAAAGGTAGCCGATGCCCTGGATATGCTAGGACCAGCTTTCATGTGGATAGTTTTTAATGAACTTGAAAGCAATTACGCCCCATCATACAGGCTTCCTTATCTTTTACTCATTGTCAGCCCGGCTACTTTCAGGCGGGATGCACGTGACCTTGTACGAGATTCAGTGTCTCTTATAGCAAAGGGGTTAGGTGGCATATCGAAAGCTAAAGAGAAACAAAAATGTTCATGTCGGTGTGAATGCGAGCCATTTACAAGCCAGCTGTTCAGGTAGGTCCTTATCTACTCCAAAGCTATCAATCAGCCTTGGTTTAACTTTAATTATATTTTATCTTGGAGCATAGTGAGCTCTACTGAGCTGATCAGATTAATGGCTTTGGAATACTATAATTTTTTGCTTATTTTTCTTCCTGACCGGTGCTAGGGGCCTATTTGACCTCAAGTAGTTTGGCAATAATTGGTCAAAATTTGGCTACCTCTAAAACAGTGAAAGGTCAAGAGAGATTCTGGTGTTTTTGTTAACTCGGCGAAAGTGTCGTCACTATTTTAGTTGTAGGGAGAGGGGATGATGATGATGAGTAGGAAGTGATCCAGCAAAACTACCTGTGGTTGAATTCATCCAATAACCCACCATGACTTTTCGCCATAACTTAGTCTAGTATATAATTAATTGCTTTTGATGCCTTTGTAACAGATGTATCCAGCAAGTTGAATTTCATGGTGCAACTGGATTAGTCAAATTTGACGACAGGGGACAACGACGATATGCCAATTGTGACATTCGTATCGTAACAGAAATGGACGGGCAAATTAATCACGAATTCATAGGCAATTGGAATGGCAAATCGGTTCATATTATGGAACAGAAATCTCGTCCAAGGCTTCGCGCACTGGTCAACATATACGCGCCTAATGTAATGGCTTTGCCAAAATTAAAAGACAAGCAATGCCCTTCAAGTGCTCACATTTGTATAAAAAGCATTAAGTCGCCAGATGGCAAAAAGGTGCCCAAGGAGTACTGCTGTTACGGATTTGCAATTGACGTAATGAATCTGATCAAAGAAGAAGTTGGTTTTGAGCCCGAGCTACACTTTAGTGAAGATGGTCAATATGGTGTCTATAACACTGAGAATGATTCCTGGAATGGAATCGTGTCTGAGTTGCTAAGAAACGAAGGTGACATTACTTTAGATTTGTATGTGAGTGCAAGGAGATCAAGAGTATTAGACTTTACGGAGCCATACGCACCTTCGGGGATACGCCTCCTTGTAAAAGAAAACAGCGGCAAAAGATCAGAGATTTACTGGCTGTCCTATTTAAGGCCTTTTACTTCAACCGTATGGCTCACTCTTCTAGGCAGTGTTGGTGTCATGATCGTATTTTTGTGGGTTGTGGAAAAATTTGCACCTTATCGTTATCCTCCAAGAATACTTGAAGAAGAAATGATAGAATCAGAAGGCAATGATAAAGAATTAATGCAACGATTTATCCTCGAAAAGAAGAAATCAAGTTTTGATTATTATGATCAACGAACGGCGCCAGAAAATATCTCCGACGAAGATAAAGTTGACCAGCAACAGCGTTTCTACCACTCAATATTGTATGGTAGGTTTGGACTTTATAACGCCGTGTGTTATACTCTTGCTTTGGCTTTTGGTCGTCCTGCTGACGAAGCGAAGCCTTTACTTAATGGAGCAAGGCTAGCGTCTGTTGCATTTGGACTGGCAATGTTAATGTTGGTGTCAAGCTACTCAGCAAATCTAGCAGCGTTCCTTATAGTCGATGACAAGTACACCTCTGTCACGAGTATCTACGATGACAAGGTAATTTGCAGCTGTTTTCTAGCAGTGTTAGAGATGAACAGTTTCGATCAATTTTATCTTTGCATTCAGAGTTGGTCAATGGACCAACTCGGCTTGGTCGTAATGTTTTCCCATTTCAGACCACGTGTCATTCCCTTGGGTTTTTCTACCCTATTTGTTTATTTATTAAAAAAATTTTTTTTCAACTTCACTAAAAGGGTTTTACCTCTTTGTTTCTTGGAAACGGTTGAGAAGATACGTTAACATGGATGAGCTTCAAACAAGTGAAAGAATCGTATTCTCAAGGGAATGACGCGTGATCTGAACTGGGAAAACATTACGACCAAGCCGAGGAGGTCTTTTAATACCCTGCCCTACTGTTCCTCATCTATTGATACCATCGACTGTCTTTCGTTTTGCTCTGAAGATGACTTCCGCTCAGTTGTCGGCGAAACGTCAGTCAGCACCAACAACATTCTTTCTCAAGACTACACTCTCCTGGACGTTTTATTCACAGTCAACTGAATTTTTTATATTATTTTTCAAACACTACTTTTTCCTTTCTAACCTTTCTATTCTAGATTGCACATCCACCTTCAGGATTTCGTTACGGAACAGTTAAAGGATCTTACATGGCAGATTTCTTTTCCAATGCAGAGAATGCGTATATGAGATCAATGTGGTACAACATGAAAAAGAACAACGTCGATACCGTATTAGAAGGGGTGGAGAAGGTGAAAAGCGGGTGAGTAAGAACAATTTCATGCCAAAAATCATTCGAATGCTGCTAGAGTCGAGCCCTTTTGCAATATATTTCTTCTCTGAAAAATAGAAACAACATAACATGGTAATACCATGATTTCCGAGGAAATAAATGTTTCAAACAAAACTATAAGCCTTGGATACTTATTAGCAAAATGGTAAAAGTCACTGACTGGTGCATTACGTCTGAAGAGGAAGAGAATATAAATTAGGGCTAGTTAAAAAGTTCTTTTGTTTTGAAGAAAGTGGATAAATTAATATAATAATACATTTCATATTTTGTAAAGCTTTTCTTTTGCTTAAATTTATACAATATAATTAACGCATGCGCAAATATTGTTCTAGCGTACTGACTATGACACAAATGCCAATTCCTGTGTCCCACATGTGTTAGCGCCTGTAGAAAGCTGGCATAGAAAATCATTATAAATGCAAATATTTTTTTTGAGTCTTTCAGACTCAGAGTCCCAATGAAAAATCAGTGAGGGACACACTCTCATGAGTAACATGAGGGAGTATTAGAACTAATACTGCCTCATCTATTCATGAGGGAGGGATGTTAGTCTTTAAACGTCCCTCCTAAAACAACAGATCCCGAGGTGATCATAGTATTATATCAAAAACATCTCCTGGAAAGGTTGGTAACAGACCTTTTTACCAAAATGGCGGCCGCAATGATTCGAAATAGTTAAAATTAAACTGAGGGAAAATTAATGCCAGCACTAGAAATTCATTAAAAATTCATTAAGTCAGGTGTTATATTGGCCGAGAAAACGTAGATTGAATATTGACAAATTTACAGACGTTTGCGTGTCTGGGACTACGGCGTATACCCCCAGACGTACAAACGTCTGTAAATTTGGTAATTTTCAATAGCGCTGCGCGTCAGTGAGTCACAACTCAGACAAACAAACCTCAGAAAAAATTTTTTTCATCTTCTTGAGTCCGATTTCTGCAGTTTGGTTTTTAATAACAACTTTTTTTTGAAAATAAGCAATGTTTCATAAAATAAATAGAGAATAATACATGGGCGCGCGGAGATATGGAATTTATCTTCGAGTGTTCAATTTGATATCTCACGA
>WUAP02137994.1:0-12712 GCA_015163945.2 Stichodactyla helianthus
TAAAAGAGCAGAGTCGCTTGTACATCAGTTTTTCTAAAATCTTATTAAAAACAGAAAGGAGGGAAATAGGTCTATAGTTATTCATAAACAACTCATGAATAATTAATGAGCAAGACACAATAGAAATTATTGAGCATGGAGGAGGTTATAATTCAGATAAAAAATCGTCTTCATTTGCATAAACTTTACCTTTTTCTCAGCCAAACTTGATTCATTTCGAAAAAATCAGTAGAATATGAGAGTATACACCTAGACGTTGTTTAAGTAGTCTACAACATTCGCATCCGTGTTGTATCAGATTTACAGTCACTCGGCTTCGGCTCGTGTTGTAAATTCTGATACAACACGAATGCGAATGTTGTAAACACTACTTATTTCATATTTGACAAGGTTTTCTTTGTTAATCATCGGGATGTATCTGTAATACATCCCGATGAATACGTTAATGAGGGATGTATCTAGTTATTGACCCAGGATGTATCTAGTTATTGACCCAGGATGTAACTAGATACATCCCGGGTCAATAGCTAGATACATCCCTTGAATTTGTAATGAGGAGTTCATTACAAACTCAACGTATCCGAGGCAGGATTGCGAAGCACGTCCCAGCAAAATACCACTTATTTAGCAGTTTATTGGTGAGACCTTTGCTTATTGTCAACCCCGCCCTTCCGGCTCGAAAGTTTGCAAGCCCAAGAGCCATCAGGTGTTCTCTTCGCACAACCCCGGATGAGTCAAAGCATTCACTCTGACGTAATTATCATCTACGCATGCTCTTATTGCTGAACAAGACAATGATTGTATGAATATGTAAGTATTATCGCACTGTTTTCTCTCGAAAATTGCCGTGCTGCGAAAACCTTCTCAATTATGAAATAAGACACTTAAATACCTCGAACGTCGGCAATAAGCCTACACATGTATATGGCTCATTGCCTCCGTTCTCGGTATTTAACTCTCAAATATCTGTTATTGAGTCTTTTTTTTATGAATTGGAATAATATTCGCTACCTTAAGTTGATCTGAAACCAGACCACTTGAAAAGGAAACATTATAGATGATTTCTAAGGGGGATGGATAAATGGGACTTAAGAAGTTTCAGTAGTTACTTTACGGAGTGGGACATTTAGAATATTGCTAATTGATGAAAAAAATGAATGAAACATAGAATTAACATTTGGATTATATGTATTATCTTCATGTGAAAGCACCTCAAACCAGTCAATGTTGTATCGTTATTGGACTTCAATAGGAGTGAGAAATCGTCTCGTTAACGCTTTACTTAAAGACTCATGACCTGAGCTCACAATATGGCGACGTCTCACACACTCTCACACAGGAAGCCCAGCCCTGGATTTATACTATTATCGTTACATCTCCCTTTCTAACAAAACAAGGAACTCAACTGAAGGTCCATGTGCAAGTTACAGTGTTCTTGAACAATATTACTATAAAACGATGTCCTATAGTCAAAACAAAGTCCTATAGTCCTTTTGATAAGAAGGCCTCTGTACAATGCGACCACTGCGAGTTGTATATCCTTGCATCTGAGCTGCTTGGCTGCTGTTAAGAACCCTTGATGGACTTGAAGGCTGCGATTGTTGTGGTTGTCTGTTGAGGGGTGCCAGTACTGCTGTTTGAGAACTTATTGGAGGTATGGCTATAAGACTCGTTATATGCCCCTGAGGAGTTGTTTCATTAGTTGCTGAGTGTCCTTGAGAACTTGTGACTGCAGCTTCTGTCTGGTTAGTTGGCTTAACAGCTGTTTCTGGTTGCATACTCTGGTGGTAAGATTCCGGAGTCTTATAGAGGTGTTTTCTGTTACGCCGGAACATTCTGCCATCTTCGGTGCGTACCTGGTATGATCTAATATCAAATTGTTTTTCCACCTTTGCCTTAATCCACTTTGGGTCCTTGCGTTGTCGTTTAACTCTGACCACATCTCCCTCACTTAGTGGTTTCAACTCTTTTGAAGATTTGTCATAATAGAAAGCCTGTATAGCTTGATTTCTTTCTTGTTTTTGCTTAACATCAGGAACTAACTCTGGTTTGAGCAGTCTAATAGACATTGGTAACATTTTCTTAGTTCTGCAATTCAGCATGCACTGTGTAGGGGATACTCCCAAGCCTTCGGTGGGTGTGTTTCTAAAGTCCAATATTGCTAAGTATGGATCTACATGGGCATCCAAAGCTTTCTGCATTATGTTCTTGACTGTTTTAACACTGTTTTCAGCTTTGTCATTAGACCGAGGATTAGTGGGTGAGCTAGTGATATGTCAATAGTATAAGTCTCTGTGAAATGTTTAAACTCAACGCTAGCAAATTGGGGACCGTTGTCCGTCATAAGCTTGTCTGGTAGACCATACCTTGTTATGTGTGCCTTGCGCTTTGTGATTACTTCCTTGGAGGACTTTGAGTACAGCCTGTCAACTTTAAAGAAGTTTGAATAACGGTCGGTAGTCACAAGATAGTCCTTACCATGGAAATCAAATAAATCAGCAACAATACTTTCCCATGGTCTTGTTGGTGGTTCATGGCATATCATTGGTTCCTTTTGTTGCTCTGTCTTATAGCTGTTACAAATTTCACATCTTGACATGAAATCCGTTAGATTTTCATTCATCTTGGGCCAGTAGAAAACCTCTCGTGCCCTCCTTAGTGTTCCTTGAATTCCAAGATGGCTTGAGTGCAGTTTATCCATCATAGTGGTTCTTAGTGCTGCTGGAATGACCACCCGTTTTCCTTTAAAAATAATTCCATTTTGTATGGAAAGTTCATCACGAAAAGTGTAATAGCAATATAATTGTGATGGCAAATTGTCCTTGGTCTCCGGCCAGCCATTTTTGATAACCCTTGCCAGAGCTTGTAAATCTGGATCCTCTTCTGTATATTTCTGGATGCTGGTGATGTATCTCTCAATGGTACAAAATGAAGCATATTAATGGCTTTTGAATCTTTCTCAGTGGCTGATCTATCATCGTTGGTGTTGAACACTTCACGATCTGTCTCTCCTGCAGGCTGCTCTGTCTTAGGATAGGCGCGACTTAGGGTGTGAGCCATGTACATTTGTGTACCATGTTTGTAGACCACATCAAACTCAAACTTCTGTAGACGTAAAAGCATTCTTTGGAGTCTTTTCGGTGCACTAAGTAGACCTTTTTTTACAATGCATTCCAAAGGCTTGTGATCTGATTCAACTAGGACCTTCCTACCATACAAGTATTCTGAAAATTTTTCAATTCCAAAAACAACAGAAAGGAGTTCTTTTTCTATCTGGGCATAGTTGATCTCGTTTGGTGTTAGTGCCCGTGAAGCAAAGGCAATGGGATGGCCCTCTTGCATCAGACATGCGCCCAGTCCATCTTTTGAAGCATCACACTGTACAACCGGTTGCTTCCCTGCATGAAAGTACTTGAGTACTGGGGCTTGGGTAAAGATTTCTTTGGCTTCCTGCAGGGCTTTACCATGTACTGTTTCATCCTAGATGAATTCATTCTCTTTCTTTATGAGATCTCTCAGTGGCTTGGTTACATCTGTTAAATTTGGTGCAAATCGCTGAACATAGTTGATCATACCAAGGATTCTCTGTACTCCTTCTTTGTCAGTAGGTGTAGGCATTTCGAGGATGGCTTTGATCTTGTTAGGGTCTGGTTTGAGACCATTTTCTGTGATCACGTGTCCCATTTAGGATACTTGTTTTTGTTTGAATTGGATTTTTGTCCTTGTTTATCTTGATACCCTTGATACGACAACTTTCTAAGAGTGCTTTGAGATGTTCATCATGATTCTTGTCAGCTGACTCCTCTGTGGTACCTTTTCCGAAGACAAGGATATCATCGGCGATGGCTTTGACACCTTCATGTCCTTCTAGAGCCATGTAAATTCTTCTCTGAAATTCCTCTGGTGCAGGGGCTAGGCCAAAAGGCATCCGCAGCCATCGAAATCTTCCCCATGGTGTACTAAATGTGGTGAGAAAGCTGCTAGGCTAATCAAGCTGAATGTGCCAAAACCAATTTTTGGCATCAAGTACTGTGAACACACGTGCATTCACCAGCAGTGGCAAGACATCTTCTATTGTGGGAAATGGGTAATGGTTTCTTTTTAGTGCCCTATTAAGTGGTTTTGGGTCTATGCACAAACGAACCTTTCCATTGCGTTTTGTGGTGACTGCAAGAGAGCTAATCCACTTGGTGGGTTTGTCTACTTTCTGAATAATGTCTAGTTTAGACAGTCTCTCCAGCTCAGCTTGCAGTTTCTCTTTGATTGACAATGGAACACGTCTGGGTGGGAGCTGTACTGGAGTTACTGATTCATCAAGTTCAAGGTGTAGCTTACCTTCCAGTTTGCCTTCCCCACTGAACACATCTGCAAAATCTTTTGCTATACCTTGTACTGTCATGCTGCCTTGATTTTCCATCTTTGATGATATCAATGATACATTTTGGTGGTTGATTGTTAGCAATTCCAACTGTTCACATGTCTGTAGTCCAATAATTGACTTGCATTTACCTTTCACAACAATAAATTCTACATTGTATTCATGGCCATACTGAGTGATATCTTGGCAATAGGTTTTACTTTAGACTTGTTATACATTACAAGGTTTGAATTGCATTTGTCAAGTTTGCTTGCTCCAGTGATTCCACATAACTTTGCAAGTGTTTCGTCGGAAATTACATTCACTGTTGCTCCTCTGTCTAGCTGAAATCTCTCTTCAACACCATTGGCAACTAGTGTAGCAAATACTTTGTTAGGGTGTTCTTCATGGTACAATGAGTTAGTAAATTCTTTGTATGTTAGTGTAGCTATATATTCATCAGAATCTGTTTCTTCTTGAACTTCTACTTGGTATGTCATCTCCTCATCTGAGCTGTCTTGCTCTATAGTATTCACGGGTGGTTTTCTGTTCTGTCTTGGTCGTGACTGACTGCTTGACCTGCATTGGGCTGCCCAGTGGTTAGGTTTTCCACAAGCAGTGCACTCTTTTCCCCAAGCTGGGCACTTGTTTCTATCTTTAACATGCTTCCTACCACAGAACATGCACTGGATTTCTGTTTCTGTGGGTGTAAATTGGGATTTTCGCACTTTTGTTGTCTGATGTCTGCCTGACGTAACTTGTACTCTGTTAACTTCTGGCTGGCTCATTGTTTTGAGCTGTTATTATGTTGACTCATGTGTACGACATATATCAATACATTCTTTCAAAGTGAGTTTGGGCATGTTGAGGAGCTTCTTGCGGGTAGCATTATCACGGATTCCGGTAACAATTCTATCTATTAGCAAGTCACTTTCTAAGCTTCCAAAATTACAGGTCTTAACTAGAGTTTTTAATGCTGTGAAATATGCATCAACAGACTCACCCTCTTGTTGTGCTCGAACATTGAAATTGTAACGTTCAAACGTCTCGTGCTTTTTGTCCAATGCAGTATTCCTCGAGGTTTTTAATCACTATATCGATATCATCCATTCGAATGTAAGACCATCGAAAATGTCCATTCCGTCTGATCCCAGGCAGGTTAGGAATGTCGCTGTTCTAAGCGTTTTGTTTTCTTCAGGCCAAGTAGGATCCTTCAGGTGAGTTGCTACCTCGTAGTTGTTCCATGATCTTATGAAACTTTTCCAGTTAGTGGCCAAATCTCCCACAACCACAAGCTTTGATGGCACAGGTATGTTTATCGGTATAGGCAAATTGGCGGGCTGTTGTTGACTTGTCTCTGGTGACTCTTTGTCTCCCATTATCTTTTGTAGATTCGCTAAACGGTTTGTAAACTTATTGCTGCTATTATATGTTGCTGTCGGTGATTTACTTGACTGTTTGGGAGAGAGAAATATAAGCTTTGAGTCGGTTTTTAGTTACACTCTGAACCACGTGCTTTCGTAGATAAAACCCCTTAAGTTGTACTAGGACTTGAAAAATATACTTCTGTCGATGCAAGAGAACAGTGAAGACCTAGATCCCACTTCTGAAACCATGTATCGTTATTGGACTTCAATAGGAGTGAGAAATCGTCTCGTAAAAGCTTTACTTAAAGACTCATGACCTGAGCTCACAATATGGCGGCGTCTCACACACTCTCACACAGGAAGCTCAGCCCTGGATTTATACTATTATCGTTACAAATGTTACTTATGTCAGTGATGAGAGCTTCTTTATTAAGTTTGAAGTAGTCTCTCTTAAATATAGTGGCATTGCTATATGAAGATGATGCACTATGTAAACAACGTTCACCGAAGGTGGCAAAGAAGATAATGTTCGACCTTCTGATGCAGTTGCTGTGGTTTTTGTTGATATCTTCGGTTTTTTCATAACACAATTTCTTTAGCGCTTTAAAAAAATTAAGTGCATATAGTTGAATATAGCGAGTTTTTCGAGCGGAAAGTTGACACTGTGAATTTGCATCTTGGCGTGTTAATTGACAATTTTCGGCGATCCTGCAACTCGAAAAGGTCCCAGAAATGTTTTTGTTGATTCTGATAAACTGTTCCTAGAAGTCAATCGCTAGTGTTATCCTACTTCCAGAACGGTCTGGACTTTCAAGAAAATTGCATTTGAATATTGGTATATACGTGCCCGCTTTTAAATTGATAATCATATGGTTATTTTTAAAAATATGCACTTTATTCAGCATTTAATAAATATTCCATTTTTCACTGTAAATAACGAAGAAAGGTTTAATATTAAGGTGTACGAGTTTTAGCTTTTTCAAGAAAGAATTCGAGTTCTGAGCAACTTCGACGCAAATCCATTTAGATATGAAAAAGGGGGGATTTTGCTGTATTCGACTGACATGATTGCCATTTTTGTTCATCAACTACATTGATTGATCATGACCGAAAGTTTTGAGGAAATCTGTTTCCTCCCAAAAATCGAGTGGCTGGTTCTTTAACACGGACAGCCTCTTAATATGGAGTTAGCCGCGATATCCGGAAAATATCGAAAATCTGATAGTTAGATTTTGATATTCATTGGATATATATCTTTATTTAGAAATCGAATCTATCTGTTAGACGATCTATTAGATATCTCTCTACCCTTCTCTCCTGACCCCTTGATATTGGGTATTATGTGCTAATTTCTGAGATTATCGTTTGAGACGATCTATTAGATATCTCCCTATTCTTCTCTGCTGACCCCTTGATATACATTCTACCACAGTGATGCAAAGGCATTAATGCGCGCCCTATGTACACCCGGTAGGGTCAATAAATATGTTTCGTCTGCTGCAAAGTTTTTCATAAAAAAAAAAGAAAACAAACTAGAGAGTGTTGGACTATTCAAGGTTAAGCACACAGGGAAAAAGGCGCTGACTTTCGACAAAAGAAAGTGGGAAGATTTGGATGATAGTGCTATGGAAATCGTAAACATGTGTGGAGTGACTTCAGCTGGCTACAAGAAATTTAAAAAAGATTACCACTGTATGCATTGCTACGCACCCCCAGACTTCAATGTTGTGATGGGCGATTGGCGATTTTCAGCTGTCAATCAAATCAAGTCAGCGTCATGGAGTTGGCGGCCATTTTTACTTACAATTCTACAAAATGGTAGCGAGTTACCCTACCGCTCTACGTTGGAGAGTTGTTTATTTGTTGGTACAAGATCATTTGAGTTGCAGTGATATCGCAACTTTGCTGAAAGTCAGCATTGCGTTCGTAAAGAAAGTAAAACGGTTACATTTCAACACCGGTACTGTTGAGTATCGCAAACCAAGCGGCAAAGCACGAAAGTTAGACGGTGAGTATTATGAAAATTTCTGAAATTGTGATGTCAGTTATATTACCCAGATCATCCGAAGCAATAAAACCTAGAATAATTTTTCTTTCTTTATATGAATGCAATACTCAACTTCTCTACATTTGCGCATAGCAAGAAGGCGATTTGTGAAAAGGTTTTTGATTTTTCTTTTACAGCCCATGACGTATTATTGATCAAGGCAATAATAGAAGATTTTCCAGAAACGTACGAAGATGAAATTTGCGATTGGGTATACTATGTCACTGGAAAGGAGATTAGTCAATCGGCCGTTCACCGCTATTTGGCCAAAATGGGATACACCAGACGTAAGGTAAAGTGTTTAGTGCACCACTCAAAAAGTGGTAAATTCTCCGATTCCTTCTGCTTATTTATGTAGTTCTTTATACTTTGCTTGCTTTCAGCTAAATGTTATTGCAAAAGAACGAAACGAAGTGAAAAGGGCAGAATACAGACTAAGAATAAGCGAATTTGAAAGGCCAAAGACGAAAGGACATTTGAGGTACAATTCCTAATTTACAACTAACCAATAAACACGTCACACGGTTTAGCATGAAGGTTTTATTAGCGACGAAGAAGAGCACAGACAACAATCAACCAACCAGATTTATTAGCGCTAACGACAAACCTGATACCATACCTCCACATCACTTCCCCAAAGAATAAACAGGATGTAATTTACTTTAGTTTTTATGCGACTTCATTATGAAATGGGGCAATTGAAAACAAAGAATGAAAGTCAGCAGAAAGAACAGTAGCATTATAGCAAAAAAAAAAAAAAAAAAAGGCTCCTCTGCATTTCACCCCTGTTGTTTTAACATCATCTAAATGTTTGAAATGTGATTTTGCAGCGGCGATATGCAAGGGCCCTCCAGAGGACAAGCAGAATTTCAGTAAGGGGCAACTTTACCAGAGGCACCAGATACAGTGTTTTGAGTGCCATCAGCATCGAAGGAGTCCAGGCCTCCCAAGTGATAACTGGAACATATGATAGAGACCAATTTGAGTTTGCTATGGAACACTTCATTCTACCCTTAATTGGATCTGCTGCCAGACATGAACCTCGCTCTGTCCTTGTTATGGATAACTGTAATATCCACTACTCTGATTACATCATCAATGCTGTTCATGACAGAGGTGGCATAGTTATTTTTTTACCGTAAGTATAAGACATTTAGTTTCATTCTTGAATACCTTTCTACCCCAGAAATGTTGAGTGAGGTTTACTAAAGTGTGTTATTTTTGAGGTTGGAAAGAGATATAGTTGACTATCCACCAAGAATTTTTTGACTTTCCCCTTGCTCTCTTCATTTCTTTCTTGCAGTCCCTACTCACCAGATCTAAATCCTATTGAAGACTGTTTCAACTTTGCAAAGAAGTGGCTACAAAGGAATGAAGACATATGTACTAGATACCCAAAACGCTGCTTTGAGATTGCCCTTGACAAGGTATAGCCTTTTTGAAAACCAACATTTTTGTAGCCATGCTACAATCCAGTTTCATACCAGGGATATAGGTGCATCCATATACACCAAACCTACTTGGCCTTGGCCACAAGTTGAGAAAGAGGGTCACAAAATATACAAAGGTAAAATCTCTCCCTGCCTCCACAGTGTTTTTTTGGGGGGGATGGGGGGTGGGGGGCACCATACATGCCTAATACTAATAACGGCAGTCATTAAAAACCTTCTCAATACTAAAAGGTATGAGACATTTTTTACAATATGGCCATATATGAAATCAAAACATTTTATTAATTTCAGGTAACTGCCGCACACAGCACTGGGTTCTTTGATGACTGTGGCTACTTTGCTTGAAAACAAAAGATAACAAAAAAGTAATAGGCCATGGATGCAGTAAGCCAGAGAACGTTGTGTATTAAAATTCATTAGAAATTAATTAGCTTGATTGATATTAAAACATAACTAGTGATTGATAACAAAAATATGCAATGTGCATATTATTTAGTATTTGTGTCTGTCTGGTTTTGTCCAATTTAAATAACTATCATTGACACTCTCTCCATGTAGTCTTTAAAAGTATTTTAGTCCAAACCATTTTGAAGGGCAAACCATTTGTCTTTTTTGAGGGGGAATTTGAAAAACATCCTTCAGGGCCATAACAAATCCTGCAGATCAAAGTTGTACCTAAATGTTTACCTCCTCTATTTTGTGCAAAATAAATGTCTATGGAATGAAAAAAGCTTGGAAAAAACTCTTGCACAGACCAAATCCCCAAGCCCCACCTCAAAAGTTAAATTGTCTGTGCCCCTTATCTATTCTCCAGCACCTTACAACATTGAAAATTTCCCATCATTGCGTGTTTCCAGAATATATCCATATTTCCCCCCTTACACACACAGTAGGGTGTTCAGGTTCAACCTAAAACCCTCTTTAATTTCCCAAAGCAAAAATACAGAATGTATGCTTGTGGGAAATTTACCCCCAAGAAAAAGAGATGAATTGACACCCTGCCCACTCTGAGAAGGGTGAGGAAAGGGCAGGTAAAAATATTTTTGGAAAACATGCAATTTGCGAGGTTGGAAACTGAATTCTTTTATTATATGTACAGCCAAACGGGTTGAAATTTACCCAGTAGAGTTGTCGATTTAATTCATTATTTCATTTCTAACTTCATTGTTTATGTATTCTGTTATTCAATATTCACTAAAACTTCCATGTTTCCCACCTCGTAGTTTGATGTGCTGTAGGTACACCATACAAATAGGTGGAAAACTTTCAAACAAAACAGAACATGTTTTCATCGCACGTGTATAAGAAGGGTAGATGAAATCGACAAGGGTAAACTCCACTTTACAATACTTGAATTGACCTACATTTTTAAAATCTCCAAGATTTTTTATTTTTGACTAAATCAAAATTATATTTTTAGTTTTATCATACACATAACAGTGATATTCTTTGCAGGGAATAATTTTGCGATGTAACATGAGATAAGACAACAGACAGTGCATAAAGTTTTCACAGCTAACTTGATTTTTGGCGAGGCGCCATTTTGTGCAATATCAAGCAAATTTACAGTCTTTCAAATCAGTAATATTAAGTAAAAAAACTGATAGAAGCATAATCAAGGAATAATAGAGGAGCTAAATCCTTATAGACTCAAAATACAGTGAAATGAGAACGATTTCACGAGCTTATATTGTGCAAAAGGGTGAAGTCTTGTCAAACCTACCATTGCTCCAAGACCAATCGACTGCCATGTAAATGGTCGATTTCTTTCTTCTCCCTGTGTTTGTTGTTAGCGGGTATTCTCTTAGCAATGCTGGTACGTCGTGATCGCTGCGAAACGGAACCAATGACTTGGATTTGCCAGCTAGTTTGTAGTATAGCTTGTCAACTTTGATTCTGTCTTTCCCCCCCCCCCCCCTCTGCCACTTGGCGTGCAGTGTAGTCATGAACGCAAGATAGGATAGTATGGAATGTAAACCTGTTTGGTAATTCGAAGGGAGCGTATTGTTCCCCCGCAACTTTTCCTTTATTAGTCTGTAAGAAGAGTGCTACTTCTCTCACGGTATGGAAAAAGAAATAAATAAAACCTACGTTTTTGTTACGTTTCGTTCTGTCACCGGCGGGAAAGTATAAACGGGAATTCTTCTCCAACTGCTAGCAAACCCAAAGAAAGCTTGAAAAAGAGTAATCTCATTCAGAAAAACAGAAAACGTACCGTGTTGGGATCATCCCAAATTTGAGTTTCTTGTGTGTCAGGGAACTGTGTCCCAGCATGTTCGATTTCTTCACTAAATTCTTGACTATCGTCCTCCATATCTTCCTCGCCCTCAGCTCCACGTGGAAATGTCAGCACAGTCGTCTCGCCATGCAAGGGCGATCAGTGATTTGATTGGCAGCTAAAAATCGCCAATCGCCATACGCAACATTGAAGTTCGTGGGCGCGTAGCAATGCATACAGTGGTAAGTTTTTCTTTAATATCAAAATAATTTTGAAACCACAGAATTCAAATTCCAAAACGTTTCTGTAGCTGGCATGTACAACTGCATTCCAATAATAGGTAGAACGAAGCATATAGACAATACTTTGTACTAGTATTATAATAGTATTGATAAAAAAAAAAAAAAATTGATCTGCCTATTATGATTAAACAGAAGTAGATATCAATATGTCAGTTGTTGAATATATATATATATATATATTTTTACCATATTCATATTCTAGTATCCGATATTTTGTATCCGATATTACATTATTACACTATCTGATATTTTTATCCAAAAGCAAGTGGAAAAGAATCTATCTAGTATCCGATATTTTGCACCCGATATTATGTCATTACAATATCTGATATTTTTATAGAATGTTTCCTTCTATATTTTTATCAATGCTTGATGAGATTTATCCGCTATTCATCTGCTTACAATTATCATTCTAGTATCAGTAATTTTGATGTTTTCTTTATATCGCACCTAAATGCCTCTGCAGATACCGTGCATTCCAAGGTTCAGATAACATGTTGAATATCAAAATATCACCGTTCTATTGTTCTTATCTGCACGATGTTGAAAATATTCGTTTAAGCGAAAACGTCTAATAAAACATTAATCATATACTCATTAATTATTAATTATACTCATTATTGAGCTTATTTGTACCACGTGCAGTACTTCAACCCCCATCAAATACGACCGTACCCATTTCAAAGTCCTACTACTTGGACTTTGAAATATTTCAAAGTACTAGAACTTTCAAATAAAAACAATCATAACAAAGGCAATTAATGAACAATGACTTTATTCAATGATTAACAACTCTATAACTTCAGAAGTGGCAATTTCTACGTGTTATACACATTCAATACCACACTGCGTTCTTTAAACATCACACCACAATCAACTCTAGGATTGCTCTTCAAATCATCGATTTTAACTTTCTTTTCGGAAGTAATCATCTCTTCTACCTTACGCTTACTACCCTCACCACCTACCC
>WUAP02138005.1:0-12712 GCA_015163945.2 Stichodactyla helianthus
ATTGCATCAATTCAGTCAAGCAGATAAAAAATAAACTGGGAGCTCCGCTATTAGGTAGTACCTAATTTGTATATTATGGATAAACCTCCAACAAAGAATCTTATTCCCAAAGGTCTGTATTGGGGAAACATTACACCCAAGCGAGTAAGGTCTGCTGTAGATACGTTTGTCGCTAACAAAACATACTGACTCTACTAGGCTGAGGTGACGTAAGATTCTCTCCAGCATGGAAGGGAAGGACAGAGCCGAGATTAGATGTCTGAAGGTGTTCACGTGGTTTGGAGTTAATATTGAAGCTTGCGCAAGAATATGGGATTGAAATCATCTCAGAAACAGCTAATCTTGGATGCTGGTTGACTTCACCAATGATAAGTAAGTGAAACAATCACTCAAGTGTAGCTTATTTTTCTGTAATTCAGTGTTAATCTGCATCGTAACTCTTTATTACGTTATTTCATACTTGACACGGTTTTCTTTGTTATTCATCGGGATGTATCTGTGATATATCCCGATGAATACGTTAATGAGGGATGTAACTAGATACATCCTTGAATTTGTAATGAGGAGTTCATTACAAACTCAACGTATCCGAGGCAGGATTGTGAAGCACGTCCCAGCCAAAGACCACTTATTTAGCAGTCTATTGGTGAGGCCTTGGCTTATTGTCAACCCCGCCCTCCCGGCTCGAAAGTTTGCAAGCCCAAGAGTCACCAGGTGATCTCTTTGCATCCCCTCCTCCGTGTGGGATGAGTCAAAGCATTCACTATGACGTAATTATCATCTACGTATGCTCTTATTGCTGAAAAAGACAATGAATGTTATGAATATGCAAATATTAAGGCAATGTTTTCCTCGAGAATTGCCCTGTTGTGAAAACCTCAAGTATGAAATAAGAACGTCGACAATAAGCCTATACATCCCTCGGACCTATGGCCCTCGGGATGTGTAGGCTTATTGCCTCCGTTTTAGGTACTCAACTCTCACTTGCTGTTGAATCAGTGCTGGTATCTTTTGCTTTTAACTTAGTGAGTCCTAGATTTCTTGGTTTACAGAAAAAGTACGTACATTCACAGCAAGAAATGACAATGCAAATACTCGTTTGCGCATGCGTGAATATAAAAAGCAGCAAATTAGTCACGTGATTATTGCAATAAGAGAATGAACAAATATAAACACATTTGAATAATATCAATTATTTTTCTTTTGGCGTAAATCTACGAACCGAAAATGCGCATCTAATGAAAAACGTAAGGAATGAACGAAGCCTTTATATTACTAAACTTCGGGGTAGTCATTTCAAACGAAACGTCTGCTACCATTAGGAACCCTAAAACCAAAACCAGAATCGTACGTACCTGTTGTCTTTCGCGCTTATACGAAACATACTTCGTCAGCACGAACTTAAGAGATTAGCCTCACAGTTCTAACTTAAAGGTTGTTGCGCAATGATGTGTAATTCTGTTGCGTATTCTTACAAGTCACTTTGGGTTTTTTTTATTATTTTTCGAGCTTTTGTGAGAGAAATATATATATATATATATAATGATGCCATTTAAGTGTAACAAATGTGTTAATTACATAAGACCGGCACGACTTTATATCGACTTCCATACATTTCTTTGCTTGCACGTACACGAGTCCGGTCTGAAAACTGAAGCGAGACCGGTCTGACTCATTCCGGTTGCTGAACCGACACGAACGACTCCGTACCGGTCTGAGTCTAGATTGCTCTGCCATGTAAACGCGAACAAATTTCAAACCGGTCTGAAATCGTCTGGAATTATGACTCTTTTCCAAAGCCTACATGCTTTTGGCCAGCGTTATGCTCATGACACGACTTAACATAGCAGCATAGCTAGCACCTTTGAGGTGGGGGGCACACCGATTCTCTCTTTTTAGCTTACGCTTAAATTTTTTGGTTACGTTCACATTTTTAGTTAGACTTTTCAAAAAATTGGGGGGGGGGTGGGGCACGTGCCCTCCCCCCCCTCACTACGCCACTGACTTTTGTACCGGTCTCATATAAACGACATGTACCGGGAACAGTTCGTGCCGGTCTGAGTTCGTACCGGCCTCATGTAATTACCCTCTTAATTTGTGAGCTATTAAAAAATGCGTTCATGTAATACGGTTTTATATTTGCGTTTTGAAAAGCTTTCATTTGAACTCGGAAATGCAGTGTCGTATAAGGGTAAAATGGTAAAAAGTAAGTAAACAAAGCAAGTTTTACCAAATTGAATTTCTTTTGTAAAAGGATAGTGCAAAATTCAATCCAGAAAGCCCATGCTGTCAAGAAAAATGTAAACAAATGAGGAATAGCGTTCACAGTTTACGATAAAAAAATCCGGCATTTGTGTTTAAAATAAACTTATAATTAAAAAGATATTAATGCCTTTATAATAGATTTTCGTTTTCTGAGTGACCTTGTGATATAATTGTTTTATTGATGAAGGCTTTTAATATTGTATACAAAGTAGACGGCAAAGTGAATTATATCGTGTATTACTTTAGATAATTTCTTTTCTCACCTTTCTGGTTTTGATCGAGATATGGCAACTATTTTGAAGGCTTTTAGCCACATGACACACCGGATCCGGAACACTGAGCTAAAACGGATTTTTTCGCTTCTAATTTCTCGGAAAATCGAAATCGCTTCAATCAGCGAGTGTTGTCTTGTCTTATTCATGTATAAACAAAACCTCTAACAGAAAAACTGATATTAGATGTTTCAAAGAGTTTTTATGTTTTATCATGACTATCGACACTGTTTATTTCAATTTTTAAGGAAGCGCCGAACCTCGAGGCAGTGTTGCTATAGTTACTACGTTTGAAAACTTCTGTCATAGTCACCACCTTTAGTTAAGACTTTCGAAGATATAAATGACTATCGCGCGCATCTGAAAGTATATAGTTTTATTGCGGGCTTGTTGTCATAGTATATTAGTTTGATTAGTTAATAGGGTTGCGCAGGTCGTGTTTCGCAATATCTGATCGGTTGAAGTGGGCTTGATTCATGCGCAAGATCACAGATCACTCCTTGTGGCTGATCAAAAACAAATGCGCACTTCTCTGAGAGCTGTTGCTTTGCCTCGAGCTCTGTGGTTGGGCGTGATGGACGCTTGTCGCTTTATGACATGCTAAATTTTCCCTCGCGCCTCCAACATGGACCGAAGCGTCAAAGGACTACTAGATCTCAGAGAGAGAGAGAGAGAGTTTTTTTCTTACTGATCGCAGTAAGGGGTTAATTTTACATGGTCTAGCTCCCTGATTAGTCATTATGGATAGCGGTGTTGGAGGCGAAATCTCCAGCTGACCCGTAAATGGTTTCGCCCTGCTTCAGCATCACGTCTGGAAGTAAATTCACAAATTAATCAATTAGAATGGAAGAAAACTCCAGGATACATATTTCGGAAAGTAAGCAATCGCAACTAAATAAATCGTCATTTATCCCTGACTTTATATATGCTGACTATAGCAATATATATAAGTTATCCAATGGTATTGTTAGTGCCAAACCTGTAAATCACAAGTCTTTAATCTGTTGTGATTGGTAGAAAACCTCGTGACCCTAGCTTTCTTCGTCAGGATAAATGTTTTATCAAAGATTTAGACATTTCTAGCACAAACCTCGATCAATTTTGTTTCTGGTTAGTAGTATTAGCCTGGGTAGCGCGCATCCTGCACCTATGACAGATGTGACAGCTAAAAATGCGTCATTTTCTTCAATATAACTGATTTACTGATCTTTGTAACAACTGTGTCGGTCGTGCTATACAACTGGTTTTAAGAGATAACCACACGCTACGAACACCAGTTACTGACCACATACCTCACTGATTGATTTATGCGGACTGAATTAAGAAGGGGACTTTCCTGTAATCCCAGCTTCGATACTTCGTTACTCGTAACGTAGAATTAAATATATAAAATGACTACTGGAATATGATTATTATCTTTATGCCAAGAAAGATAAGATCTTCATCCTCTTTTTGTATGTACTGTTCAATATCTGATATATATGAGTGCTTAACTTTTACTTTTTTTAGGGAAGTACAGTTTGTTCGATTTATAATCAAATGCACAGCAAATAAAATGCTTTTTAACTTGTTTATTTTGTTGTTGTTGTTGTTTATTTATTTGTTTGTTGTTTATTTGTTTGTTTGTTATTTGTTTGTTATTTATTTATTTTTTGTTGTTTATTTGTTTGTTTGTTGTTTATTTGTTTGTTTGCTTGTTTTTTATTTTTTATTTTTTTAAGAGAGAGAGAGAGATATTTAATGAAAATCTTAATGCAAATAACGATTTTAGAATAAACATCAGATTAACAGATCGATAGCATTTATGTTCTTACTTCCAGCGCAGTATTTTATTCATGTCTTAAAAAGGTTTGTTAAATCACTAAAGTTATCAAACGCTCTTATCTCGTAAGCTCTTTACTTTTATGAGACATTAATTTATTTTCTCTTAGTTAACTTTCAAAGTAAAGTTCTTTCCTTAAATCCTGGCGCCGTAAGAATGCGAAGTCATCTTTCTCGAGTTTCACTCGTCTTCTTTATAAAGGAGTCGGTCCACGGTTTTTGGTTCAAAGACGAAGCTTAGAAACAAAATGTTTTAATCGAAAATAAAAACAGCTTTGAGAAAATGCATGGTTGATAATAAATCTCTAAAATACGTGTTGAATATTACAATATATATTATACTTAATGCACGCGAAAAAGTTCATGTTTTTCAGCGAGAACAATTAACGTGAATCGAGATCCTGAATTCCGCTTTTTTTATATTAATTTTTTTTTTTTTTTTTTAGCTTATCTAGTGATTTAAGGTCTTTTTTAAATTTTGCATCGAATTTATACTTTTTTTCAAGTTTGAAGATATTGAAATTACTTATTCCCTTTCGCAAGCTCTCATGTTAAGCTCTTATCTTAGAATTTAATAGTCTTTCAACTCTGGCTGTTTTGTGTGGAAGTAATTGGGTATAATTTATTAATAAAGAAAGTGGAATTCGATCTGTAAACAGCGGGAAAGGAAGGAATAACTCATTTCGTTTCTTAGTATAACTAATTCTTAGGATAAAAACGCGGCTAGCAGTGCACAAAGCCTAACGAAAATATATACAACGGAAAAACAGGAGATTGTCTTCCTACACGAGGTTTTCTTTATTAGATAAAAGCACTGACTTGAATCTAACATCCCTAAATAGATAAAAAAATCTATTGTTTTTTTACTTAAATCCTACAAATTAATTTTAGGGGGGAAAAATTAAAAAGATTGTAGAGATTGAATGATTCAAAAACGCCTGCGAAATGAAGGAATATAATCCAAGATTTCATGTTTGTTTGCCTGTGTTTTTAAATCGTGTAAAGGATTTTTTAAGGAGTGCAAACAAATCATTTATATTTGTAGTTGAATTTTAGTCATCTTAAAACTCATTAAAAAAGCATTCATTGGTGTTGAAAAACTAACTTTTTTACTAAATTTCCTTTCTCTTGTTTAAGCTCGTCTTTAAAACATCATTGTTTTTGATTTCAATCCTGCGAATTTGATCACTTTTTCCCTGGTTCTTTGAGTCTTTAGGGGAATTTCATTTTTCCATTTTTCAATCTTTGTCTCTTCTTTCCCATTTTCCTTTTCGATTTTTCATTAGTTTAATTTTTCTCTCTTCCTTCTTCTTTCCCTTTTAAATCTTTTTCTTTCTTTTTTTTTTTTTTTTTTTTTTTTTTTTGATAAAATGACAATATGACAATAACAGAGGTAGAATTAAATTGAAAATGTAACCGAAACGTCCAAAAATTAAAGTATAATTTGCAGCCACTGACAAATCCTCATATATTTTAGTTATGAAGTAGAATTAGCTAATGAATCAAATGCAAACCCATCTTTCTTCTTTCTTAATAACTCAACCAGAAGCCGCATCTACACGAGCAAGCTTTCCTTGGCCGAAGAAAAATTGATCGTGTAGATGGAGTAAAATGAACAATTCTTGCCTTGACAAGGAAAAGCTGGCATGCTAGCTTTTCCTTGACAAGGAAAATTGTCAAGGCTGAAATTTGCTCGACGTCTTGCTACCTCTTTTGAAAATAATGTGTTGCGAAAATTTTGTGATAAAACGGAAAACAAAAACACTCTGGTTGAATCTCTCCCTCTATTTCTCTCTTTCTCGCTTTCTGCAGTGTCATTCACTAGCTGTACATATCATTACTTATTCTTTTCTCGAGTGTCTGTCGCTTCATTTGCGCTCCGCACTAGATATTGCTCATCTTCGTATGCGGGAGTTTGTGGCTCTATTCACATCCCAGTTATATTGGCCGTTCAGCTGGTTAGCGCTCAGCTTCAGAGAATAAGCGGTGTCTCTTAAAACTCAACATATATTTATCGACACCTATTCAAATCACGCGTCATAAAAACGTGGAAGGAAAGTAGTATTTGCTTTGTTTTGTTCTGGATTAATATTCTAGGTCGCCTGGAACCATTTCTAGGATGTTATGGTGTAGGTATTGGTAATATGAATTTGGCACTCTTAACTCTTGCTTCCCCTCTCGTTCTCTCTTTTTCTTCTCTTTTCTTGTTCTTATTATTCCATTTTTTTCATGTGAAATCGTCCATGCATGCGTATCGTCTTCACCTGTTCTACTTCATTTTTTTCTTTTCTCAATTTATTCTAATTATCTTCTTTTATCTTCATATATACATATTTTTTTCCTTATCCCAGTCACAGAAATAAATCTTTTGTGCTGTCATCCTTGATATCACCTTCCAGGATGGCATTTTCCCCCCTATTCGTTTCCATTCGTTTCCCATTTTTTATTTTCCTTCTTCGATCCCATAATGTATTTCTGTGATTCTACAACACCTTTGTCTTAGCTTCAACACCGTTTTTTTTTTTTTTTTTTTAATTTGGATATCTTAAAATTACGTTAAAAATTGCTTCCCTGACTACGACTTAATCGCATTAACATTTCTTTTCCATTCCTTAAAATGGATTTCATTTCCTTGTCAAACTAGACACACAAAGTAACCCAATATAGCCGTCAGATTCAAATGACTAATAATCCAGAGTTGCGGATCTCAGTTATCGGCCCTCTCAAATATAACCCTGTGTAGGGGTACCCTGGGGGCTTAATCAAATTCGGAGTTTCTAGGACTCTCAGCAAAATAGACTCATAAACACTATGGATAAATGTTATTTAAAAAAAAGATTGTTTTGTTTTTATATATATATTAGCCTTGTAGTCGTGAGTTTGATGGCGAAGAAAACCTCTTAGGGGTACCCTCGGGGAATTTTGACTTCACCTCCTACATTCTCGATATATTGCTTTGACTTAAATAATTTTTCCTAATGTAATGCACTCATTTTATCTTACTTTATTTAATTTTCCTATTGACCTTGAGAGTCATTACTCAAAAATTTACCCTTATACGTATAACTTGGATCTCTGGGGATTTTGAAACATTTTTTGGAAGATCACAGTATCGTGTTGTGGGGGTTTTGAAGTGTTGCTTAAGCTTGTCGCTTATGTTTGCACAATAACTGGCACTAGAATTAATGTTTCTCTGATTAATATTAAGATCCGACAGTTTTTATTAGCGATTATGCAAAGTGGAGGCCAATCTAGTATAGTGTGACACACCATTAATAATTTTGCTTTGTTAGAAAGCTTAAAAGCATCAATACCAAGCGCGGAAGGGGATATGTTCTTCGGATTTTTGATAGCCACTTTTTCGTGTCATATCTCGCCGGTTTTCGGTTCGTGTTTCGTAAGTTTATACTATGTTTACCGCAAATCAAGGATGCTTTCTTCTTAGCTAATTTACTGTGGTCACACCTGGTTGATTCAGGCAGATTTGTCATCCCTTAAAGGCTTTTTGTGGCTTCAGGAAAGACTCCGTTGGGCTTTAGAAAAAACAGCACGGTCAGCTTCTGAGGTTTGTTAGCCAAAAGAGAACAGAAACGACTTAACACGGAGAGGTATATCCAGAAGTATGAGCTATAAAAGTCCGTCATAACTCTCGATTCTCAAGAGACCGGATACTTTTTGACTATCTCAGTGTCAATCTGAAAGAATCTTGGTCAAATTATTCCTTTTTTATATATTGAAAACTGTTCTTATCGATGTGGGCCGTGCAATACTGCAAGCTTGACCTAAAACCAAACCGCCCGCACAACAGCAGCTCACATCAAACTGACTGACAGTGATAAAACGAAGACGATCAGTCGGATGGCATTTCACCATCAAAATTCCCTCAAAGTAAAGCAACCGAAAAAAACGACGACCTCTCGTGAAGGTACAAACGAACAAATTTAAAATTGAATTATTTATCATTATCTTTTTGTTTTAGTTATAGTTTTAATCAGTACAAAATCAACAAGAAAGTGAAGCGATTGATTGTTTTTTTGAGCGCTTTGGTATTGCACAATGTAATTGTTATCATTATATTTGAATTCTAGAAGTGCCGAGACGGTGTTCGGGATAACCCCAGGATAACCAGTACTGTGACTCTGTGAGTGAATTAAAGCGCACTGGTTACTGTATGGGCAGCAGAGAAGACTGAGATCGGAGGAAAAAACTAGATTATCCAAGTAAACAAGTCGTGCTATTGTGAATCTTATCAGTGAACCAGAGGATTTTTGTTCATGGGCACCTGATTTTCTCGACAGCGTTTTTGTTTTAATCTAAAAGCTGTGACTCAGTATCGGAGTAATATTGAATATCTTGGATTAAACCCAAATAATTTTTTTCTTTTCATAAATAACTTTAGCCTGTATCAGTCATGGAGTTGCTGAACAACTCTGATGAATTGAAAGAGTTTGAGGAAAGTGAATTGTACATGTCTCACTCAGAGATCACTCTTTGGTCCACTATCTTCATTATTGAGGCGGTCTTCATCATTCTGGGGAATGCATTAACAATGCTAACATTCCTGAACTTCAGGCTTCGACAAAACAAGCCATTTTTCTTCCTGTTAAATCTGTCGTTGGCGGATTTTGCGGTGGGAGCTTTTTCTATTCCTTTATTCGTTTATGATTTTATTCATTTTTTCAGTGGACAGTACATCGATGAAGTGGTTTACACAAGTCATATATCTGTGGAGGTTTTTACCCAGTTTATTGCGATATTCTCCTTAGTTTTGGTATCTTTGGAGCGAATGTACGCAGTCGTATGGCCACTGAAACATCGAAGAGCAAAGGTCAGGTCTTACATGATTTGTATTTCTGTCACGTGGGTGTTGGCCGCAGTTGTACCATGCCTTTCGCACATCCCTGTCCAGTCTATCCAAAAACTATCATTCTACTTATATTTCATCTTCCACACAGCAGCTCTTGTCGTCATTTGCATCTCGTATATTATGGTCTGGATGTGGGTCACGTGGCAGCGTCCACGAATCATCACCCGCCATCATGAGCTCGACCGCAAGCTCGCGCGGACATTAGTCCTGGTGACTATAGTTTCATTGATCGCCTGGTTACCATTCCAAATGATCTACTATTTTCTGAATCTGTGCGAGTCGTGCACTAAAGTTCCTAACACACCCTTATACTTCAGTAAAATGATGCATTATGGTAACTCTCTGGTCAATCCTATAGTATACTGCTTCCGCATTCCAGAATTCTATAAAACAACTCTAAGAATTCTACACCTGGGGAAGCAGCCCCCGGTCGGACAAACCAGTTATTCCATAGAGCTACGAAGGCAGAATGACGTTACTGCCAGTCCTTTAGACAACTCGATTGTAACATATCGAGAGGAATATCAGATCTCGCGGGATATTAAAACAATGGATAGCTCTTCAGATGTTTAAACCAGAATTATATTGGTGAAACTTTGTACTGATAAAGCAGAGACTACTATTAGTATCTAAATGTTTGAATTGACAGTTGGTTACGTTTGACATTCATTTGACGTGACACAAGAAACTGTGTTCGATATCACGGTGTTTCGATATCTGACCTTGTGTCATCTGTCATATACAGGAAATAGTTTGATGGCGGAGTTAATAAATGAAGAGTACAGTTATTAGGATAATATAGGATAAGTTATAAGGCTGACGTCAGTGAAATTTAAAGTGGCATCTGTTTTTTCATTTAGCTTTCAATTGCAATTATGTTCAGCGGCTTTTACGACGTCCTAGCTTTTTTAAATGTCTCAATCTTCGAAATTCCGTTCGGCACTATATATATTTGGACTGACAGAGCAGAAAAACGACAAGGCCGCTACTTTCACGTGTTTTTTTTTTTATTATTATTATTTAAATGAAAGTGATACGCCAAAACTATGAGCGTTTCATTTGTTTCACTGTTGCTACAAACGTGTGACAAAATCTAGTCGAACTAGAGTAAAGCTGCTTGGAGATATTCACGAAAAAAGGGTTTTTCTGCTCTGTCATTTGGACTATGTCGAGTGATTTTAGTCAAACCACGTGACCGTTATGGACATCACGTTATTTTAAAAGTTACGCGATTTTTCTAAATACATTAGTGAGTGATGATAGGCGCAATGGGATAGTAGTGACGTGATTAAAACGAACGACTAAAAATTTCTGGACTTTTATCCCTCCAAAAATCAGTACGTGACATTTTGAAAAGTTGTCGTTTTGTCGCGAGGACTGTTATATATCCTGCAATTAAAAAGTTTTTTCCTTACCTTTCAAAGATCTAAATCTCTCTGATAAAAGTGAATATCTTAAAGTGTTTCAGTAAGTAATGTCATCGTCATCCATCATGATTACGGGATTACACATTAAATAAATCTAAGAATCTACAGATCTTTGGCACATGTACTGGCTTCGTTTATCTGCTTTTCATATCTATAATGATACAGCAGCCCGTTGGTCTGAGATATTTAGCTTTTTATTATTTTCAATTGTTGGACATTAATCGTTGTCGACACTATTCAAGCAGTTGATTAAAAAAGCTTTTATCCATTTTAAACATCACGTAGATAATCTTGGGATATTGATTTTATTGATTTCTTTCGGTTTTCTTCCCCTCTTGCGTCTGTCACTTTTCTTTCTATCTTTCATTTAATATTCTCTCTCTATTTGCGTTCTTCTTTGTATTTTCTGTTTCTTTTCAGACATTTCTTTTGCAGATTTTTCAAAGAAAGAAATTCAAACTTCAAAACTTAGTTTCTTCCGTTAAGACTGTCGAGTTTGTAGCAACAAATGAAGATGACGCAACATTCTTACATCCGCGTTCTCCATTCTCGTTGTCACGTGATTCCTGGAATTCATTGTTTTCACCCCTCGCTTGACTATTCGCTTCATCTTGCGGCGTGCATGGCAATCTGGGTATCCTGCTGCATAACATTCGCTTGAGGTCACTTCGAAACCCAGGCATTCGTAGATAATAAACTATGGAATTGACAAACGAATTCCCGAACTGTAGGAACTTTGTTAACTCAATCACAGTCAAGGAAAAACGGTATCTTCCTTTAGAAATATAAAAGACCAAAATGATGACTTGAAAGGGAAGCCAAGAGACAAGCGATAAAAACGTCACGAGAGTTAGGGTTTTGATCACGTGACTTTGACGCTGTTGCCGCTGGTCCAGTTGGTTGTTTCGGGGGCTCATCTTGATGCCAATTGCCGTGTACGAGAAGATGATAAGGAGCACAGAGAGGCAAAGTAGAGTAGCAATCATGTAATTCAGAGCCATTCTAGAGAGGACGTCAGGTGGTATCAGGTATACTGCGCATGGCACGAGAGCTGCAAGAGACCACGTGACCGCAATAACGATGACGTATATGCGTGCCTTCATGAGTTTATACCTTATAGGGTACCAAGTAGCGAACAATCGCTCAAACGCGATTACAGTGAGAGAGAACAATGAACAAAATCCAGTAAACAAATCCAAGGGAACATTTAGCGCCATTGGGAGCTCAAAATCCCAGAACCACGTAGCCCCTAGGGTGTACACTTGAAGACTCGTTGCTAAGCAACCAACGAGAAGATCCGCTACGGCCAAATTAGCAAGAAGTAGGCTACTTTTCTTTTTTCGGTATTTCTTACTGGTGAAGACCAGGATGGAAAGACAGTTAGCAGTGATGATTAATACACCTTCTGCTATAAATAACGGCAACCAGAGACAAGCTTGCTCGTAGGTTGGTAGATTAGGACGAAATGCTGGTCCGCTGAGGATTTTGGGATGGCTTGGGGTTGAATTAGATGATATGTTGGTCTGATTCATGTTGGTCTCTTTCTTGTTCTTGAGATTTCTTGATAGAAATAGCAGAAGTTATGATAGTAATTCTCCTAGCTGCTGGCCACAATTGGTCTGGCTATACTAACCAGGAACACTGACAGAAATAAAGAGTAATAATAATGACAATAATGGAAATGATGGTGATGGTGATGGTGATGGTGATGATGGTGATGATGGTGATGATGGTGGTGGTGATGGTGATGGTGATGGTGATGGTGATGGTGATGGTGATGGTGATGGTGATGGTGATGGATATGGATATGGTGATGATGGTGATGATGGTGATGATGATGATGGTGGTGGTGGTGGTGATGGTGATGGTGATGGTGATGGTGATGGTGATGATGATGATGGTGATGGTGATGGTGATCATTATTATATGATTGTTATGATCATTATTTTTGAGTCCTTAATATTACTAATAATAAATAATAATAAAACCGCCACCCGATTAGCTCAGTTGGTAGAGCATCGGTCTCTCGTGCGGGAGGTCGAGGGTTCAAGCCCCGGCCG
>WUAP02138016.1:0-28246 GCA_015163945.2 Stichodactyla helianthus
TATTTTTCCTGTAAAGATAGATATTATAAAGTAGTTTCAGAAAACAAAATAAAAAATGGGGGTCACCGACTTCGTTTAGAAGATATTTGGTATTTGAATTTGCCGTCTTCACTGGCCGTCCGCCATATTGAACACAGGAAGCCCATCCTAAAGATACGAATGCACAAGGGGAGTGAAACTAGCTCGAAGGGGAAGGCTTTCGAAACAGATCTCAGCAATCATGTCATGGTGAAGTAAAAGTAAAATAAATGTTGGGACTTGACTGGATAACCAAGGACTTCAGCACTTTCACATCATCCAAAGCATTGTGGGCATTATACTGGATATTCAATAAGTCACCTACCAAGGACTCTTCAGAATATGATGCTCTTTCTGGATAAATCATCCGGAACAGAGGGAGGGTGTCTACAAATCCACAAACAACTTTGGTAAATCTTTCTATCAGAAAGTGCTCTTCCAAACCTCTAAGAAGATATCGGCAATCAAAGGATTTGATGTTGTGACTTATGACTTGCTTTGTTCTTGCTGCTGCTTCTCAAGCCATTCAATGAACTTTTGCATTGCCACAGGTAAAGATGATGAGGTAATTACCTTGCCATTTAGAAAAAGCTGTTTGCCAATGACCTTGAGACCAGTAATTTTTTGGGCTCCAACAGTAATATTTTTATTTGGTAAAATGTAGATGTTGAATTGCTCATTTCTGCATACTGCTGAAATCTGTGTCATGGCAGCATCAAAAGCTATCGAGTACAATATATATATAAAAAAGTGGTAAAAATAATGATGACAATACTATTATGAATATTGCTATCCTTGGAGTGCTTGCACTAAACCTGCAAACTGTAGTAAATACTAAATAGTACTATAAAATAGCAAACAAGTCTTTGTTTCCCATAATGTAATTAGTGCTATTTACTACCAATCAGTATTTTTTGCTTCACAGGTTTAGTGCGAGTACTCTATTTCTGAGAACTGTGCATGATTCATAACATATAATACATATATACACTACCTGTTCCAGTAGTTTCAACATCTGTAAATATCATTTGGTAGGTATCATCAGGTGGCAAATGGTTGAAGGAGAGGAGGTGAAATGTTGTCAGGGATACTTGTGACATCAGTCTGACTGTGGACATTGGCAATGTTGCTTTGGTATGTTATACCCTCTCTAGTTTCTTTTTGCCTTGTTTCAGTGCATTTCTTTTCTTTAAGTTGTATTCGTCCTCTCTTTTGCTTTTCTTTTCTTTGCTTTCTTATCTTGTTTGAATGCTTGTAATTTGGTTATTCGTCCAGGACTTAGGCCATTTCTTTTATTTACCTAGTAGGTTAAATATTGTGTACAAATCTGAGTGTATACTTTTAAAATGCGATGTTATCTACTACTACTAGATATTTAGTATTTATTTTATTTATTACCTCTTGCTGGCCTGGCAACTTACTAAATAACTTACTATACTTATTTCTCTTACCATCATCCTCACCTCACATACGTAACTTTGGCCCATATTCTTCTGTGCGACAGATGCACTAACCCTGTAGTCAAGGCTTTCAGAGCCACTATAATGTCGGGTTTTTGGTGCTTTACTTAATACTGTGTTGTTGAATGATTCATTCACTAGTGTACTGCCATAGGGAGCAAGTTTCTCAGCATTCTCAGCATATGACTTGAATAGATCATCAAGAAATAGCTTTAGCTTGGTGTTTGTCAAGCTTCTTCCAAAAGGGAGTACTGTGTGCTTGAATTTTTCTGGATCTTCATGGTAAGTACACCATTTACCACAGTCTTTGTGGTTTCTAAACATATGTTCAGGGATGTTTTTCAGGCATTTTCGTACTCCCTAAGCATCATTCTTGTTTTGGGCAAGGGCTTTTCCAAAACACCTCTGGACATATTTTATGACCTTAGCTGTGAGTTCTTTAAACTCCGATCTGTACAAAGCATTGCCAAGATTCTTCTTCACATGATTGACATCGCTTATCTTGTTTATTTCTCTTCCAGTCACATTTCGTATCCTGGCCAATGTGGCAGTGTCATCATCCATTACAATGGTGTTGAGCACAGCACTTTCTTGTATGTCAATTTCTGAAATGAGCTCCACTGCCAAGGCAGATTCCATAGCCTTTGAACTCCCCTGATGATTTTTTCTACAGTCATGCTCTCGGGGTTTGATGCCTTTCGATGCTGCAGATTCACACACCCGGCATGAGAGAATCCTGGTTCCGTATTTTGTAATTTTACCACCAATAAGACATCCATGACCTGAATATTTTAATTGCAATAAATTACCTCCTATCTGCCTATTTATTCAAAATACTAATCTGTATTTCAATATCCAACCTGGCTTGCTGTTATATGCTCTTCCTGAACTCCTTTTCTGCCAACCCATGTCATAACTGGCTGTTAAGGTCACTTTGTTTTCCCAATTATCACTGTCTGTATAGCTAAAAGTATTTATAAAATAGAATTTTTTAATGCCAAAATTATTATTATGTGATTTGTACCTCCATTAGCTGTCAACACCTATAGGTTATGATAAAATGTTGTGTTTACAATGCAGCCACACCCAAACATGTTACAGAACTACTTGTAAAACGCAGGAATAATTCTTCATTCTTTTAATTAAATAATCAGACTAGTGCTTTATCAGAAAAGTTTAATCCTCATAGTAACATTTTAGCTAATTCACATCTTCGTTATAAAGTTTGCATTGAGTTTTCAAGGTATTCATGTGACCTCTGGCCTTAGAAATTGGATGGGATTGAATCCTAATTATGTACGATAATAGTACTAACTAATTGATTACCAAAATGAAAATCATAAAGTAATATCAACAATTTTCATTGCATTCATACTTTACTTATCAATACCTGCTTCCCTTTCTCTGGCTTTTAACGACTTGCAGTTGATCGTAGGAGTATTCAATGCAGCCATAAAGTTGTTGACTTGACTTTCACCAAGACCGGTGTGTATCATGGTTAGATAAAAAAGATTAAAAAATAGAATATCAATGCAATTAAATGTTTTTCTTCGCATTTACTGAATTTTAGTTTTATGATAAGGAAAATAACTTTGTATTTACTTAGTTATTGTTGGGGACTGCTGGGTTTTATCGTGTATTTTCTTGAGGAAATAGTCAATTTTATATAAATGAAGAACACATTGAAGTGCTTTGTCTCTTAAATATTTAAATGTTATTCAGCTATTTTCTTTTTTTTCATGCAATACGATTCAAGAGCTTTCTTTTTCTTGACACATAGTTACATTTTTGTTTGCGTGCAGAACAAATTTGAAGCCTGGAAAACTTCAAGCGCCGGTAGCGCCATTACAAGAACCACTTGCCACCACAACAAGAAGCCCGGCGGCGGCCGTCGATGTACAAATTATGTCACTAAGTGAAAATATTACTTGAGAACATGCTAATGCTTTTAAAAACAAGACCAAATTCTTCTTACCTGTTGCTGTTTTCGTGTTTATATTGTACACTGGAATTCCACGGCTACTTCCTTCAGGCCTATGGGTTTTTCCCGTGTAAACCTTGTTCAAAACACCACAACTGCACTGTACGTAAAGGAGACTGCCGAAACCATACCTTCTTTCTTCTGTTATCCCCGTGAGGCTCAAAGGCAACTGGCAATCTTCACAGGCACTTAGACATGTTGCTAGACATTCAAGTTCAACTATTCTTCGACCAGAAAACCACGATTTTTCTTTGGCAAAAGAAAACTTTTCGGCAGGGACATTTTCTGAAAGATTTCCTAAATTTTCACTTGCGTTTTTTTCTCGTACGAGTGTAGAAAGAAATTTTGCCCTTGATTGTTCGACTTTAGAACGAAATTTCCCTTTCTTTCGGAGAAACTCCATGTTGATTTTAGAAAAGGGGACGGGTAAAATTATAAATACTGGTGAATAAAAATATTAAACGCCGACAAAAAGCTTTTGTTTCCATTTTGAAGAAAGCCCGTGATGGTGGTAACTCTCACGTTGCGTGATTCATATGTGACATTTCGTGACCTCAGCATGCGCGACCGCGTTGCGCAGAAACAATGCCCGTGAACGTCCTTAATGCATATCAGTACCACTACACATATCCTGGACATCTTGCAGGGTGTTGCTTCGTTTTGACGTTTGAGTGTATCTTCATAACTCTTCAACAAGACAAATACTGCAACGACGATAATAAAAGATGTTTCTTTTCGGTACATTTTTGTCCTTTTTGATTTGAAATGAAGTGCATCGTTAAGGATATCTTCCCTGTGACTGCAAGACATTTCTTTTGAATCGGCCGAGGTACGACCACAACCTTTCCATGACTTCCCCGAAACAAAGACCCCAGCCAGCCAGGCGTCATGGACTATAGCGAATCTATAGCACAGAGATGTATCGTTAATATGCAAGGCCAACTATAATTACTGTTGGAGAAAAAGGACGGATTTTACCTGATAGTCTGCTCCGTGATCGTATGCATGGAACTGTGGGCAACCTAACTTGAAGGGCTCAAGAAGATCGTTTTTTCCTTGTTTCTGACAAGACAGAACAGATATTAAAGTGCTAAAGAACTAGTGCGTGTATGGGCGTGGAAGTGGGTGTTCATTTATTTATTTCAAAAACTAAATATATAAAATAAAATGAATAACGGAATTACTTTAAAGGGCACTTTTACCTATAGGTGTTTTTCTAGTTGGCAGCATATGTCATACATTATGTTAAATTTTTCTTTGCTCGAAACCATATTAGTCTTGCACTCAGCGAGGTTAGTCAGCATGTACACCATGTACCCAATCCTGTAACAAACTTGACACAGTCAGCACAAATATACATCAACGCAAACAAATTTCTTTAATCATTAGTTTATTTACTAACCTTTCTCCACCTTTTACATTTACAAATCTCCAGGGAAATGAGTGTTTGCAAGCAATGCCAAACACAGCAGTCTTGTCGAGGGCAACATAGTGTCCCTTAGATCTGATCACAGAACCAGCCTGAAAGTCACTACATTCCTATTATACATATGAAATAATATTGAAACCCTCTGATCGGGCAAAGGAACCATGAACCATACAGAGTAAGCAAGCAGTTAGCAGGGAACCTACCTCATCTTGATTTTTCGCTGATTTTGGATACGATTCCATAGATGTATCGACTTCAGCTTCTGGAAGAAAATACATACCACTAGATAAAGGTTCTTGATAGTTCCTTGTGCGGAATTTTTTTTCTCTGCAGCCCAAAACAAGTGTCAGCTGAAAGAAATGTTTGACTTGGAAACTACGCGACACGAAAAGGAAAAAAAAAAAAAAAAGCAAGAAATTTATTATAGAACAGCATTTATAGTTAGAGTTCTGTCAATGTATATATTACCTGGTCGGATTCGGATGGACAAGCAGGGCACTTCAAAAGATTTAGCTGGATATTTAAATCATCGCCCACTATGTTGAAGTTTCCTCTTGCCTTGCAATGGTATCTGTTGTGGTTTTAATAACAACTTTCATTCACTTCAACTAACGCCAAGAAATAGGTTTAGCAAAAAGCAACCAACCTGAACTCTTTGAAGCTTTCTAAAATCTGCTTATAAATGCTGCGATTCTAAATATAAAGTAATATTACTGAGAGCTGTGAGCATTTCATACTAGTTGCTATCGCAACTAATAATACTGACCTTGTTCAAAAATGCCTTTGTAGAAATTCAGATGTTTTACAAAGTCATACACGGACACTTGGCATTCGAACAATAGAGATTGTAGGCTTGTCAGCAGATCCCAAGTGAATGCTAGGCTGGGGTTACACGGTGTAGCTGGCCACAGCCGAAGGGACACCAAAGTTTCCATTGGAGACTCGCACTGACAAAGTGTAATTAGAACATCGTGGTGCCTACCTATAGAAAGAAATAGACGATGGTGAGCGCCAATTATAATTTTGATAGTTATATATCCTTTGTGGAGCCTTTTGATTACTTTCAAATAATAAAGATACCTTACATTACAGTTATAGTCCTTTTCTGCTTCCCATTCGTGCAGTCATGAAATGGATTTACCAATACTTTTGCTTCACTGAGCAGATATGACCACCATTCTCCATCCTAAAAGGGAAAACATACGTTAAATTAAAGCACAAGAAAATGGCATATCAGAAAACGAGTTGTGCCTTACTAGCTAAACTTCAGGGCAGTGAAATACATTTTCCAACGAATGTAGACTATCACAACAAGACTTGCACATCGATAAGGCAGAGCCTCCACAATACATTGATACTTGGCTGATTGCTCTTTGTACCTGCGATACACAGCATCCAGTACTTGACTGGGGAATCCCTCCGTCGTAAGGGAAACCCGAACCAATTTCGGGCGTATATTTAAAATTTTTGCCAATGCCTTACATTGCTTTGTTTTCTCTTTTGGTGATCTGTAGAACTTGAAACTGACGGCTCAGCCGTGTCATAATCAGAGGGATCAAACTCAAAATTATCAATGTCTTCACAGTCGTCTTAACTTTCGGATGAAGGCGGTTCTGACCTTACAGTTCCTGGCTGTACAAAGCTAACTTTAGTTTGCACTCTTTTTCTCTTTACACTTCCATCCGGCTCAATGACGTCGCGGTATTCTCGGACTACATAATGCGATTTCCCTCTTTTACTATTGGCCGATGAAAAGAACATCTCACTGGCAAACTTTCAGTTCATTTCATTTTGCTATTCAAAAGAAAGTGTAAGTATTACCAATAACGGTTTTGTTAGATAGTACTAGTACTAGTGTATAAGTCACAGTCTGTGATTGTTTAAAAAACAAATTTTGTATGCAAGGTGAACAGTGGCCTTTTTATTAGTTCCGTAACTCTGTTTTGTTGTTACCCAGAAAATACTGAATTGTCAAAGCAACTTGTAAGGCAGTAGTTACTGTTTTGTGTAAGTGTAGTATAGTCTCAGTTGTTACCCAGAAAATACTGAATTGTCAAAGTGAGTAAAAGCAACTTACTTGATATAAGGCACTGTAGTCAACTCGAAACTAATACTAGTTTTCGAAATTAAATATAACAGCTGTAGTAAGAAGGTGATTGCTAGCGATAACTCGACACTGAGGGACGAGGAAGCGAGGTCCAAAATAGCTTTGATCTGTGATCTATGATCTATGATTCTTACCCTTAGTGGGTCAGTAAGTCAGTAAATTAAATGCAACAACAAAATAATTACCTTGATGTTTGAGGTCTTGTATAAAGGTTGTTTACAGCATGCTTGATATTTGTTTATAACATGCATAAATGAAGAACACGCAATGGCATTTCCTCACCGGCTTCCATCCACAATAATATTACCCACAGGGAACCCAAGCAGGCATTTTGTAATTTTCGAGGGAGAACTGGGCTCTAGGGACACAACCAGCAATACAAGTAGTAGTAATAACTACGAACAGCCATTGATAACTGTAGTAAGTACTAAGTTACAAAGCGAGAAACGGGTGGAAATAGCGTAGTGTCAGGGATCACATCACAGTGGTGGCAGCGTGGGAACATGATATTCAAAAAATCCCTTAGGCGTTGCTAAGATAATGTAAAGCTCTGATACTTTGAAGGTCTTGTTGAGTACACATATATTGCAATGTACCGAGAGCTTATTGGTCGAGGTCAAGGTAAAGGTCACGATATAAGTGCCTGAATATGCAAACTTTGACGAGCTCTAACTCCTACAAATTTAACTCAATTCATACGCAACTAACATAAAATTCAAAATAAAAGATTTACAAATCATTTTTAGTGTGTGGATAGCTCTTGGGAAGGCCTTTCAGGAAACCTGCTTTGTATTTCAAAGTTACTTTACAAAGTGGTCGAAATCCTGAATTAAATTTTGAGTTGATGCCAAATACAAGGTACATTGTGTACCTTATATCTCAGAGACTATTCACTTGGTAAAGATATGGTTCCCACTGAGCGGTAGCCTGGGTCGTGGTCTACAACAAGAAAGTAGTTTAAATCCTGGAAAGTAAAAGCAGGGGAAGATTGAAGCGTTTAGGTGGTGTGACAACTCGTCTAACTCTAACTCGTCTATGGTATCGGATCCTTTGTGGGGTCTGGTATGACGTAGATATGACCTGTATAATGCCTATAATTTATAAAGGTCACGTGGGGTAAGACATATGACGTTTCTTTTATATAGAGGAACCCTCAAGCTTTTCCACCATACCATTTAAGCCATTTCGATAAAAACTCACTAACCCAAATTTTGAGAGGTGACGTGACTTCTTTAGCAGTATCGGGTTAGGGTAATCTTTGTTTTTATTAAATTTGTAGCAAAATTGCTATTTTGTACCTGTTGTTTTATTGTGTTTTCTGATTGTATTTCTTTTGAGTTGACTGGGTTGTTAAGTCTGGTGCTATGGGATCTCCCAAAGATAAACAGAATTCTAGAAAAATGTTGAGTTGTCGCCGACAAAGTTGCTTGGATGGAGGAATAAATAAAAAGTCTTCTAATAAATCCAACACGTATTTTAAACTTTGTTCTGGCAATCCATTCCAAAGCAGAGCTGAATGTCTTTTGCAAGAGCTGGAACAACCCATAGGCATGCAACGGTCATAGTAATAGTTATCCTTCCATTTCATACCTAGCAAGCCATAGTCATCTGGGTTTATGGGTAAAATACGAAATCCACTTTTTATATCTGTCTTGGCCAAATAAGCACTTGTTCCTACAACTTTGATATGGTTGATAGCATCCTCTATGGTTGCATAACACACCCGAGAGTTTTCAAGGGGAATGCCCTCCCTAACCGAAGACCCCTTGGGAAAGGACAAGTGGTGAATTAATCTAAATTCGCCAAAAGTCGTTTTCAGTGCAACACCTAAAGGTGAAACACAAAAGGGGGTAAAGGGGGGATTGTGGAACGACCAGCAAGCCTATCAGCTTACCGAGAATAAAGTACAGATCATCACAGTAACATATCTGAGTGACCATAATTAATATTCCATTAAGTGTATTTTTACCTCAATCATTTCCTGACAAAATCTGACTTTCTCAAGAATGTAGTCTCTTGCTACTTCAGGATCTTGGTATGTTTCTTGCAGTTTGTCTACAAGCAGAGCTGCTTTTACGATGCTCTCAAAATTTGTTAAGAACTTCCTTCCAGTGTGCCCTATTAAAAATCAAGGAACTGAGTACCTACAGTAAGTATGTGCATCTAGAAAATAAAAAAATAGGTACAAAGGGTCAATTTATTTGTCAAACTCACCAGAAAAAGAAGCCACATTCACGTTGTTCTTTTCGGGACGTGTCTCCTGTCCTTGTTGTAGTTTGATTGTTACCCTGTCTTTCGTAAAACGTTCTGGGCCGTATTTCCTTAACTCCTCATTGAAGCTATCTAGAGCACCAATTTCATAGGACAGCAAACCCACAGAACGCATGAGCTGTTCTGTGTTCCTCAACTCGCAGTGAAGAGCACAGATATTTATGGAAGTCAAGTCTTCATCAAATAGAAATGTAAGATCATCTTTGATCCCTTTGAAACTTAAACAACAAAATTAATAATTTAGAGTAAATAATTCATACACTTGAAGAAACTGTATATACTAGCTGGCATATAAATACCTAAATGAGATGCAAAAATGAAAAGAGCAAGGTTGAAATTTAAAAATATGCTTCCATCTTAAACATTAATGGAAATTAAACATGCAGGACTTAATACAATTTTCGGACAGACAATTTGTTTTCTATGTTTGCATCTCAAATTAAACATTTAAGTATTAACTATTTCTGTATAATAGCTTGACTTAATTACCCTCCTATGTTGGCTTTGGAAGCATTGAAGTGTTCCTTGCAAACTTTCATATTACCAAGCTTACACTTGCAGCCCTAAGACCAAAAACCAGCATTAAATTCCAAATCTAGATCTCATTGAATAATATGTTCAAGACAAAGCTGATCATGATTCGCCAATATGTAACCATATATTCTGCAAGGATTTCTTATAAGGAAATTCATGGTAGAACACTATAAGCCTTCATTCCCTTTTTTTGCAAATAAACAAAAAATAAATTATAGGTTAGTTGTTTTTTGACATATAGCAGTGTGTGTGCATTCATGAATATGTATCACCTTGCAATATTAAGAAATGATGAGCAAATGCAAGATACTAATATTAACAATCAAAGATATGTATATCTACTTGCCCGAAGAGCTTCACAAAGAAAACAGAATTCAATTTCTGTCCCTTTGTCACCAAGAACAAATTCTTTATTATCACCCTTTATCAGCAGGAGATAGAGAGCCTTGAGATCAAGAATGACTATGAAAAAGTATCTTGTTATAAATTTGAAATTAATTATCTTTACTAACAGCAGTAAACCACAATTCACAGAATCTTGCAAATCAAAGTAAACAAAAAACATCATGACTTTATGCAACATGTACTATAATAAAATTTCATATTTCTTTCCATCAACTGTTATGCCATTTGATTTCAAGACTTTTTTCTGCTCGATTATGTCTCTTAATAGCTCCTTGACATCATTCCTTAAAAAAAAAGAAGGGAATCCTCAAAACCTCCATTATGGCTGCAATTATATACTAACTTATAATATATATGTATCATGGAACAATCAGAGTAAGCCACATGATCATGATGTTAGTACCTGCTTTCCTTGCAGTTTGATATTGCTAATGGGCAAACTGCTTTGCAACTCTGGTTCTTCAGTACTGGTTATTTAAGTGTTGCAATCCCAACCAATACTTGCTGTCTACCTAAGATAATATAAGATTGGTGTAAGCTAGTATGAATAATTGACATGAATTTGTTTTTGTAATGCAATATTCTAAGGCTGTAACAGTGTTGTCTACTATAATTCAGATTTTACAATAAACATGACTGAATGTGCATATGTATTTATAAAAGTTAATAATATCATCACGTAAAATAATGCCTAGAAGGAAAGGCAAAAATGGGATAGTAGTTACATAAAACATTTAGCCTTCAGGACCTCATTCAATGTGTTGATCTTAACTAATAAAACTTAATTAAGCTTAAAAAATAATGTGTGTGTGTATTTTATTGTGAGCATAAATTATATTACTAATGTTTTACCATAAAATGGGCGACCATCAAGCTTTAGGTTGAAAGATATTTTATCCTCTGTAGCTTTTCCATGCAGCTTCATTTCCCTTATGCTCCAAACAGTTACAGACTGTAGGTTAACCTGGTATCCCACGACTTTGGAGGGGATTTTCTGAACCTCGAACAAATCTTTGATCTCGAAAACCATTGACTTCAAAGCTTTGACTTGACTTTTACTCAATAGTATTCCCGTATCTCTTTTTTTCTGCCAACAGTAAAAAAAAAAAAAAGACTCACATATTCATTCTGCCTCTTATATATCTCCTCGATATTCAGCATTATTTTTTCTCTAAAATAAGATTATAAGTTACTTACATTTGTCCTGAATAGCTTTGTTAGATTTACTAGACTCTGCCATCCAATGTCTGAGACACGTCCCTGGATCTTGAATAGAAGAACTTGCCAGTCAGGCACTCTCATGCACTGAAGCCTGCTTTCCCAGGTTTTCTTATGTGTCAACATTTCAAAGGCCTTCTCGTGACCTTTTAATTCCGAGACTTTTTCAAGAACGTCTTGAATTGTCCCTCTTGCTGCCGATGGCTGCTTTAGGGGGTCATCGATACAACAATAAGCCAGAGCTTAGGCTAAATATTCGTTGTTTTCCTGGCACACGGTTTTGATATTCTCGAAGGTGTCTATAGCAAATTTTCTAATCTTCCGCTTTTTGGTTCGTGGCCGGAGAATACTGTCTTCAACACTGGATATGTTACTGCTAGAATCAGAAATAGTTCTTTTCAGGGTTTTAGTCTTCGGCATAGGTGTTGAAGTGATCGATGGGGAAAAACTACCACTCGTGCTCGTAGTGTTGTCCAAGGATGAACATGTAGAGTCGTCTTCACTTTCGGTAGATTTTGGCGCGCTTTCTTTGTTGTCATTATGGCGGTACAATTCTTCATCTAGCTTGATCACATCGAGCGCATCTATAGCTTTCTGAAAAATCGAGAGGCTTTCCTTACCAAACGATGAGCTTCTGGTCAACATGGAACCGAAGAAAGCAAATGGTGTACCGATTGCAAGATTTGAACGCCGACGGGAATCTTTGTTGGTCCTCAGAGTGCTTGGATCGACATCAAACCGGAATTCTTCAGAGAAAGTTCTTGCAAACCAAAGTTTCTTCAATTTTCGCACTTCGATGTTCCACGATTTTGGTTCTACCAAGTACCAGGTTTTATTGGTGGGAAAACTAGGCCAAATACGAATTAGAGGCGGCCGCAAACTCTCCTTGTAGAAGGCATCGCGGAATGACACTATAAGAAGATGCATAATCTTGAATTCGGCGCTAAATGTACCTTATTAGCCAAATATAGTAGTAATATCCATTTATAGTTTAATCCATTTAAAGTACTTTAAAATAAAACCAGTTTCTGACGCAGTGAGATTTGGATGGTATTTATTGAATCTGGTATTTGTACAAATCACTGTTAAATCGAGCTGTTAACACAACCATGTTATCTAACACTATCAGATATAATCGCAAGTGATCATCACGCTAGATTCTAAGTACATATGATGACAGATGTCTAAACCCAAAACCGCAACCTATTGTTTGACTCTGTGGGAAGCCCGTGCCAAAAAAGTGGTCTCCGGCTCCTAATGAGAGATGATTGCCTTCCTTTATTTTCTTTAGTGACAGTTGTGATGTTGTGAAGAAAATGAATTTTGACTACAAGAGAGATTGTAATATGAAACCACAATGTTGATATTCTGACTTGCTACATACCGTAAGAGACAATTTCAGTGACTCTTCCTTGAAGAAGATTGATGGCTTACAGTTTTTTTTTAAGCAAACCAGAATCAGTACTACTTACATCAAATGGAATAAATATAATTGTGACATGAAAGTTATAATATACCAAGTTTCTGGTTTATAAATAATAATAATAATACCTTGTAAATTACTTTGATCCCCATAATATATGTACTGTACATAATAGTGTTAACAGCATGAGCAGTGCAGGTTGCATCATGTACATGCTGGTACATAAATAATAAAGCATCATTTTCATAAAATAAATAACAGTTATGCATATGTAAAAGTGAGTTATTTTTTCTGTTATTCCTCTTCCTCACTTTCATAAATTCTGCTTGATTTGACGTTCTCTTCATCATATACGTTTTCCTCTGTATCAATGGCTTCATCATCATCTTCACTATAACTGCCACTGGTGTCACTGGAACTTTCAATGTCGTGGTGAACATGTACAGTTTGCTTGTAACACCGTTTCTTCCTCTCCAACCCATATTTACGGGCAAACATTAGACGGTTTTCACGCTCCATTATCTGAAATGTACAAAAAGGATTTTTATTAGAGTACAGCAACAGGACAGCACGGAACAGAACAGCAAAGAGCAGAGCTAGGTACCTGTTTAACATAGCTTTTGCCCCTTCCACCTTTCTGAGACCCCCTGTGGAAAGCCTTTGATTGTTGGTGATTTTTGTTTTCAACAGCTTGACAATTGAGATTATGAATAACTTCATATTTTTCAAGAAACTGGTGAACATGGTACACAAGGCTTGAAATAAGGAAACATATATTTATTAGTTTTTTTATCATTTGCTGAAATAAAGTACATCAGTATCCATTGACAGCAAATAGCCTAATGGAAAAAAGCAAAAAAAATTGTTGCCTCTTTGATGTGAATTCCAAAATTTAATGCAGACTTACCATGGATATATGGGGTGACATCCTAAGGAAAGAAACCTAAATGTCAGTTTGGATAAACTGAACATAATTATGGAACAATATACAATTGATAATTGATTTCATGCGAAACTCCCAACACAAGCTAAGAAATTGTTTGAGATGGAGACTGGCAGTTGCATAAGGTTTTGTTGATATTGCATGTCATTAAAAGATCATGATTGTGATTGTTCATATAATCATTGCTTTTATACCTCATCAAATGTTATCCTCCTGAAATCTTTTGCCCATTGTTTGGCAGCTGCATGGAAGTCATGGGGACTCTTATACTCTCTCTCTCTCCAGGATTAGCTTGTAGTGCTTCCATCAGGATCTTAAAATCAGTCCACAGCTTTTGAAGCTGGTCAACATTAAGCAGGTCAGGTTGCACTTGGTAGACTTGATCCTTAAAAAGGAAACTGGTATAACATAAAAACAACAAATGCTTTATGGGCAGACCAACATGGCTGACTTACTGTTAGATTCATCCCTGTCTGTTCCATCCATTCATGGATCCTACACTTTAGGTCTTGCTTTGTTCCAGATGTCCAGAGTCCTCTCTCTCGGCACATTCTAGTCAGGGCAGCTTTAGACAGTGTATCAACTGATGTGATGGCTCTACTCCTCCTATTGTGAAGAACACAATTTAGTGAAAGCTTGCTCAGCACAGTGTTTGAGGTCTTTACCTGAAGATGAGAGTGAACTTGCATTCACTGCTGTATCCTGTATATGTTGTGTTCACCACACCTGTAACTTCTATTATAATATATATGAGTGTAACATTTTGAAAGCCATAAAAATAGCAAGTAAAAAATATCACTTCTAAAAAGAAGTATCATCACCATCAACAACAATTTTGTCAATTCATATTTACCATCCAAAGCTGTCCAAGTAACACGGGATTTCCCATCATCACCTCTCACTTCATAGAAGTTGAAAGAGATTCCTATTTTATTCATTTTTTCCTCAAGTGTGGACTCTCTTCCTTGTTCTATTGTCCAAGATATGACCTGTGTCCACAGAAAAAATATATGAAATCTATATAATTATACTTAGAGACTCGTCGTAAAGTACAGGAGGGGGTGGGCTGGAAAAATCAGGATTCTGTGACTTCATTTTTAGATGGCCCACCCTCGTTTGGCTATCACAAAAAATATCGCCCACCCCTGTATCCTTACACAGAAAAATGGTGACCCCCCCCTCCACCAAATTTGGAAAATTCGAGTTATTTCCATTTCTTTTCAATAACCTTTATTAAATCAAAGAGGGGAGCACCAAGCCCCTATGCCGCCCTCGCTTTCGAAGTACCACAATGTTTCTGTACTCCTTTTTGTATGACGCCAAATATACTGTCAGAAGGAAAGCCGAAAGTGTTCAGAGTCACCAAAGAAGTGACGAGTCAGATAAATGGTGCATGACCGTTCGCTTCTGGAGTTAATAGAGGATCGTTGAGGTGACAGTATTTTGCGAAATAAAACTATTTTAGCTCAATACTGAAAAAAATGAAGCATAATTATTCATGACCCACCCCTAATATGTAACATATTTTTTCTTGACCCACCCCTTTTATCATGCACAAAAATCATGGCCCATCCCCACCCCCCCTGTACTTTATGGCCAGTACCTTAATATAATATTTATCAATAAGGTCTTCTGACCACAAGTATAATTTTATTTACCTGATTGAATAGCTTTCCCATTATTCTAAGAAAGAGATGAAGTGAATCAATGACTATCTTGTCAAAGGGGACATGAACCAGTGGCATACCACCGTGTCCACATCTTTCCTCTCCTTTCTTGGCCAGTAGTTCTGTTATCAGGTCATGGGACCTAGATATTGGTCAGTCATTGACTTCAATTAAAATGAAATACTGCACTTACATTTTTGTGACATAGAAATAGTTGAAAAGCTGTGATTAGCCCTTTTAAGGCTAATTTACTGTAAAATGATTTTTTTTAAAAAACGTACCAGTAAAATCTATTATTTGGTCTTTTGTACACCAGCACCAAATACAGAAATACTGGGCCGTTGGTCCACTCAAACCCAAGATTAAACCTAGAAATTTCCAGTCACTGCATATGAGCCTACAAAACAAAACAACAACAACAATAAAAAAAAAGATTAAAAATATACACGAGTACAAACAGCAGGGACCATGTATGAAACACAATAAATGCATTCAAGATTTAATGAAATGCATGTATGATGAAATACTCACTCACTCAGTGCTGAGTCCTCAATAGAACGTATCAACATATAAATACTTTTAAGATATTTACCATTCAATCTTGTATAGGCGCCCTTTGTACACCAAACCATTGTCCTCCAGATCTTTCATTTCTTGGAAGACTTCCCTAACTGCTTTTTGAGCTGGTCATATCCTTCTTTTCCTTTTACATAAGTAGAAATAAAAATTAGTTAAAAGCTTACTCTTATTGATCTTAAAGTTATCTATAGACTCTCACCATTATAAAGACAGGTTGTGTATTGGTAGTCTGAGCTTGCTTGTCCTTCTTTGACCACTGAAAATCTTTTTCGAGGTCTTCCTTCCATCGCCGGCAAGCTGAAGTCTCATGGTGGTGTTTTGCTCAGTGAAGGTGTTTAAATTCTTTCATATCTAGAAGGTACTTCAGAATATCTAAGATTTTTCTTAGGCATCTATCACCCTATAATACATAAAATATTCATTTAATCTCCCTTTGAATTACAGATTTTGCAAACACCTACAGATAGTTAGTGAGAATATTTACATAGATCACATACAGTAAGAATTTTTTACCCCACTGGAACAATTCAATGGTATTTCATTACTCTGTCTCCTTCGTTCTTTAACAATCTGAGTTAGTGGGGGCAAGCCACTGCCTGGTACCATTTTCAATTCATGATAACCTGAATCTGTTAATAGTCCTGCATGTTATATAGCTGCTTAAAGAAGTTATTCAAGCTATTGCAGATGGTTTACTATTCAAAAAACTAACAGTTAAAATTTAGAAACTAAAATTTAGTTTTAGTTACATAGATTTCCAATAAGCAACATTTCTAGTGCTTGAATAAAAACTTTGGTGTTTTGCCACATACCACTCAGAAGTGCCCTGTCTTTAGCGTGGAGACATTGTTGAATTTTTTCTTGATTGTGGTGTCTTGTAGCCACTTGGTTATCTTTGTTGAATGTCAAGGTGAGTGGCACACATGTAACACCAACAACAAAGGTGACCTTTCAAAGTAAATTATAATATGCAAATATAAAATAACAAAATATTAAAAACAGGCCTGCAGGACATGAACAAGATTTTTTCAATATCTACAGGACCACTGAAATAAAATATGGAAATACCTTTCGAATTTTCCCTCAGGATTCAGTCTATCAAAAGCCAATTGTAAGAAACAGAATTTTGTTGTTGTAGAAAAGCATTAGCCTTAAGCTGCTCTAATTCATAGTTATAATCATTAGTGAGTGAAGGATTAAAACTAAATGAGCAAGGACGTTTACGGGAAGGCATCGTAAAGACATAACTGCTCTGAACACAATCCATGTTGAGCGCCAAACAGTGCAAAAAGAGCGCTAAAAAGTTCTAAATTATGGATGATTATACCATGGTATCATTTTTATGTATCCCAACACGAAAGAATACTTGACTCCATCATGAATAGTGCATAGAACATGACATCGTCGTTTTATTCCTGAGGAAAAGACAAAGAGAATGACGTTAAATCTATGAAAATGTTAGCATTTCAATCAAATTTCAAAGAAATTGAAATATATAGGATATCTTATCAATTTTTTAGGATTTTTTTCAGGAAAGAAAACTGCTGAATCCTGAAGAAGAAACCTAGTTAAAACAACAACATCCAATCTCCTCTGTCCGCCATATTTGTTTTGAAACAGCAATGTATTTGTATCAGAAAGCTGGTACTCAGTGTTTTCGCGAAAATTACTGTTGCGAATAGACTAGTGATGATCTGTACCAGGTTGTCAAGTGCATAACTAGTTGAGTAAGAAGACTGGTAATCAATACTCACCGCTGGCTACGATTCCACAGGCTCTGTCGCCTCCTTCTTTGTTTGGTAAATATCTTCTTTTTTGGAAATTTACCGCCATTTCTTATATTTTCGCATAAAAATAAGACAAATATGCATGGTCGAAAAGGAATAACATTGCTATATTACATCGCAGTAGCAAGAGCACTGACAAGCGAGACTTTTCGTAACTTCTGGTTATTATATAAAACGACTCTTTTGCCGACGTTGCTCATTTTAGTCTTTGGTGGAGGAATCTTGCTGTTAAACTAGCTGAAATGGCGCATTTCGGCCCGGTACTCCACACGGCGAGTAACACACTTGCCACAAGTGGAATGCACCAAGACCCGAGTAGTTCATCGCCACCATAAAATGCAAAGCAACGTCGGTTATCATGACCCATTGGCAAAAGTAGAAAGAGAACAATCGATTTCATTGTAAGAGAGTGATCGAAAATTTTTAACATCCAAGGTAAGTGGGTATTGTTCGGGATTTTACCATGCCCCTGATACGTTGTGATCACGGATTCACTTCTCTTCCGAATCCTTATAGCTTATATTGCCGTATCTGTTTTGCGGGCAAACCAGGGAGTACCTGATCTGAGAAAAACAGTGTTTTTAAAAAGCTTTCAAGTTGCAGAGGTTTTTACTCCGACGAAGGGCGAAAGCTCGAAACGTCAGTAAAGTTAAGTATAATTCTCTTTTTTCACGGTGTTACAGATTTCCTTTTATTGGTTAATTGTAAGTAGTCTTGGTTAAGCTGATGCGCCTACATGACGGCGACCTTGACAAACACAGCAAATTAATTGCATATTATTTGATCAGAGAAATAAAAATGAATGTAAAACAAACTCAAACTTGTCTTGGGTCTTGATTGAGTTTATGAAAGAGAAATCAGCATCCCTCTTAGCGGATAATATATGAAAAATATCGGTTTCACGTTCATTCACAACTTTCAATGGGATTTGTTGAGTTTCATAAACTACTAATGGTGTAGATATTCGCAAATGTGTGCATTGTCGTCGTGGGCTTCGCAGCGCTCTCTAGGTGTTTTGGTTTTGATGCCGCTAAAGATGACTGAAGTACTTGACCTTTGATACTTGTTGCTAGGTTACTCAAGTTAGCCGTTGACGGACGTTTCAGATACTGAGTCCCTAATCTTATTAACATCTAGAGAAGTATTCGACACGGGAAAGTTCGATACGGTTCAAAGTTCATGATCAGTTGACAGTAGGGCAGTAGCTTGTTTAGACCATCCGGCTTGTCCTGGGAAAGCTTGGGATGACAAATGTTGAATTTGAGATTGGTCCCTGGGGTTGGCATTGAGGGCGATAATGTTGGAATTAAGATAGGGTTCCTTCATGTTCTTGGGGAGCACGTTCTGAAGGAGAACGGCCATGCTGACACCCATGTGATGAGTTCCTTTGGTGAACCACTTGGTGACCTGCTGATGCTCGGACTCAATATCGCCCATGAGGTCGTCGACAATCAGAAGACTTGGAGTATCGAACAACATGTAGGGATAGTCAATCAGAGCTTGTACCCATTTCACAGCATCCTCGAATTCTTTCTTCATATCTTTGTACGTGTCTTGCCAGATCCCACACAGATAGACCACTTTCTTGATAGGCCGGTCAAAGATCCACTCGCGATGCCGAATCATCTTTCTCACGAAGACAGTTTTCCAACTCTTGGATATTCCTGCAATCAAGATGTTGCAGGGGTGTTGCCATTGAGGATGGATTTCTCCCACTTTTTGTGGATTCATGACGCCTTCTGGTCTCGTTTGTGACGTCGGAGGAATTTAATGTAATCCTTGATGACTCTGAATTTATTGACATCCAACCCAACACCGGCTCCTTGTTGTTATGGGTCTTTAGCTTTAAGGCGTCTTGCTTCAGTCTTGGGCGAGCAGGACTTTGGAGTGGCCCGAGCGCAGGGCGGGGGGTAATGGGTAGGTCTTCAACAACTATTTCACGTCTTTGTTGTAAAACTCCGTGCCCTTGTCTGCGTAAATGACGCGAGGAGGACGGTGGTGCTGTGTCGGGTCCTGCTTCACCCGGTCAAACAAGGCCTTGATCCACCGCGCCGTCTTGGGTCCCGACTTCCGCTTTCGCTTGTTCCACCCAGCAATAGCTCGACAACACGTGGGGGCAGGTGCTGTCCATCGACACCGTCTTCAACTGCTTGTTCAACGTATCCCGCACGATCCGGCGTAGGTGATCGTGAACTTCTCCGTCTTCCTCCACCAACAACCGCTTTATACTCTGCAGGTGCAAGATCTGCTGGGCCGAGGGCGTCAGGGTAATCCCCTTGCACTTGACCGTGATCTCCTGTATTGGTTACGTACTCCACACCCCAGACGCGGTCGCGATCCCCACACTCGTCTGTCCACTCGCCCAGACAGTCCCCGATGGGCGGTTCGTCCTGACTCTCCACCGTGGTGTAAAGTCCGTGTCGTGCTATGGCACCTGTAACACCAGCATCTCCATCCGCTTGTACATGCACAGGAGGGCCCACAACATGACAAACGACGCCACCACCACCACGTTTCCATTGGGGTTGGTCTGCACCATCGATTCACTCAACAACACCACCGACTTCAGCTCACTGATGTTGTCAAGCTTGGCCACCGCCCACATGCCCGGATTCAATGCAACCTTGTCGTAGTCGAGCGTCACCCCCCTGCCCTTCCCGCACACTATGTAGGAACGCTCGTTTCTTCTCCTCCGTGGTGCAGTACGACGGCCACCCCAACGACTTTATCTTCAGCTTCAGGACTTCCGGATTTAAGGAAGGTGGTGGCGGCGTACAGATCCCCCATCGTCCTCCTCACATTGGGATGCTTGTGATGGTGGTCCTTAAAACAAGCCGGACATCCATGCCAATAACACCCATGGTACTGGTACACCTGGTACAAAACCATCGATCTTTGCCCCCAAGATCTGCACCTCCCCATGACCCGATCCCGCCCATCGCAGCATGGGGAGCATCAGCAAGTGCAGCCACTCCAATTCCTCGACGGATGTCTTTTTGTCGCTAGCCAAGACGTAACGATGCCCAACGTCTCGGACTCCAAGAAATTGACCTTGAAGGCAGTCAAGCATGTGGCCACTATCGCCATACACTCCTTGAAAGGGTCCACGTAAAATTTACTCAGGTACAGTTCTTGAAACTTCAAACACCCCCGAGCCATCACCATCACATCCTGCACACCTTACTTCTCTAACTTGGCTTGAAAATGAAACGTCTTGTTCCTCTGCTGTTGCCACCAGCTCGACAGTTCTGGCTTGTCTTTGGGGTCAATCTCATCGATCCCGTAGTACTCAAGGGCCGGGAACGGGCCCACAAGTGAGGAAAATATCCCTTCTCACCACCCGAAGTCCCTAAGGTGAAAGGAAACTTGCAAAGCGCCATCGGGATGAAACACAAGGAATCCTTGAACACCACCTCTTGGACCACCATCGTTAAAATTTTAGCCCCTTGTTTGACATACCGAGGGCTTATCCCACACCGCACACACTCCTCCAGGATCGGGTAAGCATCATACCCCTTGAGATTGTGGGCCAAAAACGTATACAGGGTATGCCACTCGTGCTGCTCCCCCAACAACCAGTCCATAAACGTTTCCACATCGTCAAACTTTTGTAACCTCTGACGCCTGAACATCCCCGTGCACCCCGTTGTATCATAGTCCTCAATGGTCTCCACATACTCGTGGCACACCAGCAACACCACCACCTTGTTCACCACATGATGATCCTTCACACGACGAGTGTGGCCTTATTACACTTGAGGTTTTGAAGTTGCTTTTCTACTCTTTTCTTTTATTCGTCTAAATTGGTCAGTTTAATCGATGCGCTTGAATGGTTTTACAAGATCTTCTGTCTCTAATGCACTAATGATTAACCACGGAAGTGAATGAGGCTGAACCTCAGTCACATACTCCTTTACAGGGGACTACGATGGGGCTTATTTTAGTGGTAATGTTTGACAGTGGGAGGACAGGAATAGAGGTATTATCTTCTTTAGTGAATACACTACAGAAGTGTTCGTTTAGGGCTTTGGCTTTAAGATGGGGATCACTCAGCATCAAAGCCGGAATCGTTTTCCCAGGACCAAAATAAACTTTCCTATAATCAAGGAAAAGTAGCATTTAATGAACCCCGTTCAGTCAGCGTTTTTGGAGCTGTCAAAACTCTGAGACTGTATTCTTATTTACATACTTATTTAGCCGTCTGTTTATTTATATTCACACACACACAGACACATATATAAGAAGAATAATTACTCAAAAGGGGTGTTAATGTGAATTGGACGTGACCTGACCAAAAAAAAAAAAAAAGTAAAAGTAAATTTAACACTGTATTCAAAGGGCCTTGAACGCAACCTCTCAACATCAAAATGCTCTTACGGAAGAAGACCCACTTTGAGTAATCATTCTTCAAGAAAAATAGTGCACTTCGTCTTAGCCAGCAAAGAGAAATGTTTTTGGACAATGTGAACACACAGACATGCACCACATCACCCCAAGTGCATAAAAATGAACAGGAAAATAATAGTAATAATAATAAAAAACATTTTATATAAATGATTAAACTTTTTATTCTAAACATGATTCGGCATTTCACACGCCATCTTCAGTAGACTAGAGATATGATTACAACTTTCATGGCTTATATATAGTTGATACGTAACCTAATACAAAGTTCGAAAACTAAATGATAAGATAACTAATTAGACAAGACAATACTTAACCGCTAAAGGCGGTTTTGAAATGGAGTGTTCCTTTTGGTCGAGGGTCGAGTGTCGAGGGTACCACGTCGAGGGTCGAGGATAACATGTCGAGGGTCGAGGGTACCACGTCGAGGGTACCATTAGGGATAAACAAAGAAACTCTATTAAAAAATATTGAGAATTATTAATTCAAAATATTCAAATAAAGACCGTTTTGGGCTTGCTTTCTAGCGGTGTACTGTGTTTGTCAGTCGTCACTTCGGGAAAGGTCACGTTTACTTTGTTAATGGACGTCACGCTCCAAAGTAGCCTATTTAGTTCTGCAGTTTATCAACAAAAGTATGAGACATCTTTAGCGGAAAACCCTGAATCGAACAGCACGATTTCGATAAATATACTTTAACAGCATATTACATTGTCGTACGAGCAACAAATTCGTATTTATAACTATAACAATTTTTATTAGTTCTTATCGATTCTTTTCTAAATATTCCTTTTGAAAGCATTTATTCTGGCCAGACGATATTTTTTATCAGAGGTCCGTGTCTGTTCCTTGCTGAATATTATAGCTTGTACGACATAGCAACCGTAACTGGGGAAGAAGAGCAATAAATGCGACACTGATCGAAGACACGAAATAACGACATGACACAACTAGGAAGATTTCGACCTTACTTAATTCCGTGATTTTTAAAAAGGTACTAGAATACAACACAAAATGCAATAAAACACAGTTTATTAAATGCTGCTGACACTCACTGAAAACTTCAGCGATTCATAAATTCATGAAAAAAAGTTTTTTGTTATAAAATTCCATTGTTTTAAGCACACACGTCACTAGATTTTTGTCTAGTTTTGCTGAATGAAAAAATAAAAATAAAAGACGAAAATCATGATGAAACCGAATTTCCCCAAAGTAAAGGAGGTATAGTATTCAAAATGAATAAAATGAAACATATTTCCAGTGCCATAATAGCGCTTATCAGCGTTATGATCTTGTGCTAACTAATATCACAAAGGGTTTTCCAAGTTTCATTCGTTTTACCGTCACACGTAGTATCGCTATTGCGCGTATGAATGAATAAACAAATGAATGAATGAATAAGAAGCAAACAAACAAAAAAGCTGTAAATAAATGAATTTATAAAGGAAGAAAGACATCACAATAAATAAAAAAAACCCCACGCTTTTTAAATAAAAATAAGACATTACTTATAGATTTGTTGAACACTTTTTTATATGATAGGCTTAAAAAATCTATTGGCAAGCAGAAAAGGAACGCTTATGGGAGTATAACAATATTCAATTGATAGTGATCAAGCTGGTTGAGCTGGGCATTGTCAAGTGTGCGGTGTAAGGATGATGATATATATATACAAGTCCCATAAAAAGTGTATTTTTCTTTTTAACATGATCGGCTGAAAGATGATAATATGTATTTGCAAAGTCATTGCTTATTGCCAAATCACCAGTTACATTGTTTTTTCCTGTAACCCTCCGATCAAAATGCTTAAGGATAACATTGAATGGTGATTTTCTGTATTTTTCCGTGAAAGGATTTCCTCATCCATAACACTTTTTAACTGCCGCTGCCAGAAGCACTACCTCGTATCTGTGAGGCGACATTCCAGAGTGCCATCGTGAGGTTACAGGTGGGGGTATGGCGCCGCTCGCAATATCGAAATTAGGGAGATTAACTGGCACAACCGGTTGAAACACAGGGTTCAGGGTGCTTGAAGATGAAGTGCTCGGATAAACGTCAGTACAAGAAGCAGGTTGGGCACCAGCAGTTGTTTTCGTCTGACTGGTTTGATTTCCTTTCCTTGTTGTTTTCTTTTTTTGAGGACAATGTGAAGATTTGGGTCGATCGTCATACCACTCTGTTGTGGGAACATTTCTTCTCCCAATCGCTTGGCCTTTTTCATCTCATCTCTCTCTCTCTCTCAACGAAGGAAGGACCCCTTCCACCCACTGCTGCTCCTGATTCGTAGTTTTTGAGCTCAACGTCAGTAAGCAAGGAATCTCGTACATCTGCTTGGCAGGCGTCTAAAAGGGATAAGTTGGAACGATCCCTGTGTACCCTTCCAGCATGTATGACTTCCGCCTGATTCATTAAGCGGGGCATCTTTAGGAGCAAAAGCTCTAAATATAAAGGCACGATGGTCATGCCACCAAGAGACCCACGTTGTAAGGAAAGACCGGTCACTTTCGGCACTTATAAATTTGTCAATGTTTTGCTTAGCTTTTTCGTAAGCCTGCATTGTGGTGGATAGTAACAGCGCATCACATAATTGTTTGAATTCAGGTGCGCTGTTGCTATCAAGCCTTCTTGCTTGCTTATTCCGGTGATCTTTAAAATGGAACTCGCAGGATTTAATTCTTGTTGGGTCACCGTACACATTTGAAATTCCTGCCAATATAGCACCGGCCATGTCAGTACACCAGCCTATGGGGTTAAACTTGCAGGGCTTTTGAGCAACTTTGGTGAGCACCTCGTTGAATAGATTCCAAAACAGCTGAACGTTCTCTGTGTTTTCATTCTCAACTTCCATAACTGCCAGAGGGATCTGTTTACGAAACAAGGGATGATACACACTAGCTGTAAGCGTAACGAACCCTCGACAACGTTGTCTTTTGCCATCAAAGAAACAGTATTCCGTGTTCAAAAAATGTTCACCATCCATGTCCATATTTAATGCCATTTTCGGGATTTCCCCGTCTATCGTTTACAGACATAAAAACCGTCTTTTTTGTCACAAAACTCTTTGAACGCGACAACAGCTTCGAAATTGTGTCCAAATGGCTCAATGTATTTCTTTATTTTCTGTTTCGTGTTATCGACCCACTTTCTATTTATCGTCGAGGATGCCTCCTTTTCTATAGCCGCCCAGTCCAACTGCTGCTGCAAAGCTGAAACCACTAACACAGACTGGACGTCCGAGGCTTTCACGTTAGGGTTTCTCCTCACCATTTCCTCCACAGTCTTGATATCTTTTTGAAGTGGTTTACTTCGAACTGGGCAGGTGTGGTCACCAACGTGATAAAGGGTTGCTTTACTTTTTCCGTAACTGATATAACGGCGAGCGCTACATGCTAAATGAGTACCCTCTGCTCCGCACCCTTTGCAAACCATTCTGCCATCACGTTTCCTCTCAAATTGAGTGGTATTGGTAACACCATATTGTTGCATAAAGGGACACTTGTCTTTGGTACAGCGCAAGGATCCTGAACAGTCGGCAAAACGCACCCTGGCGTGACCTTTCCAACTTGTTGGGCAGTTTTTCTTCCATTTTCGCCCGTCTTGTAGAGGCTTTGCATCACCCTGAGTAATGCCTTTGATGACATACTTTTTGAGGCCATCGATACCCAAAGGCAAGTGGTCAACAAGTTCTGTATCAACCTTGTTCCATGCATCCACCGCTATTTTTCTTTGTTTTGCAGCCGCCTCTGAAGTCTCACTCTCAGAAGAACTAGCACTCTCCCCTTCGGACGAAGTTTGGGAAATTTTCTCGTCACCCTGTAAGTAATGTTTAAACCATTTTTTAGAATCACAAATCTCATGCAATTTTGGTATTTATAAGCAATACTTTTTCCTAATTTTTTCAGGGAAAGTTAGTCTTTCTGAATATATTCCCTCACTCTTTAAGCTATCTCTTGAGTTTCTGTGTTTTGTCACACAATTTCCTTTTCTGGTGTATAGATTATTTGGTTTTATTTGCTCACGGAAGAAAAAAATTCACTCTTCAGTATTACTATTTCAAGGTCTAATTACGTTCCCTCTGGTAAACGTTATAATACTATGTGCATACCTATTGTCCGAGAAGGTAGGGATGTAAAGATCATCGTCGGAATCCGAGCTGATATCGATTTTTCGGACGACAGAAGCAGATCGTATTTTCTGAATCCTAAGAGTTATAAATGGATAAGCAATAAAAATCACATCACATCAATCAGTGTGCCAGTACTGCAATCAAGGCCATCCAAGCAAATTTTCACACAAATTAGCTAATCACGGTTGAGTATTAAAACAATAGAATTGGCATACATTTTACACATTTTCTGTTTAAAAGCATGATAATTTTACTTCATACTGGAGTATTTACGATCAGAACTGAACATGATTTCAAGAAGTCCTCACCATATTGTTATCAGGCTTCAAAAACGTCATTTATAAATTGCATGAAAAATTTGGAACTAAGTGTGTAATTACTCAGTTTGTCAGTGGTAAATGAAAGAATCAACTAATATAAAACGTATAAGACTTTCAAAGAAAAGATTCTACCCACCCTTCGCCGGATGTTTTGAGCTTTTTCTTTTCGGGTGAATGCAAGGCTGCCATAGAAGAGATTAGGCCTTCGATAGATGTATCCTATAAATATGAATACAATTTTAAAAGTATGTATCTAAACATATCAGTGCTGATCAACTACAAGAAAATTCGTTCAAATAGGACAAATGTCAAGGGTGTCAGGAATTTCAGGAAAACACCCGTTACAAATAACACTTACAGTTTTTTCAGGGCTTTTTCCTTTGGATCTTTTCTTGATGGATTGGGAGTTGAGCTCGTTAACATCAGAAGTACTGAGGATCGAATTGTGCACTGGTTCGTGTTCTCCGTCCTCATCAGAACTAATTACTATAGTTAACGGTTTATCAATCTGTATTAAATTTAGGGATAAAAAATATCAGACCTCAGATTTAAAACAAAGGCAGCGAAAAGTACACACAAAAAGTACCTTCATCACCTGTCCTTTAAAGATGCTAACACCAGGGTTATACAGTTCGGGTCCACTGTGGTGAAACGTAGGCGCATTACGGTGCTTCTCGGTACCTGAAAAATAGTTTTTAGTTTTTAATTTTAATGCATTTATTTCACTTCATTCATCTGTCTGTCTGTCTGTTTATTTATGTTTTGGTCACAGACGTATAAGCATATTAAATTCACAATTCACACAGAAAGCACTTATAACTGCAGCACATGATTGCGATGAGGAATGTTGCTGTAAGGGATTCTTGGCCAACAACATATAATGGTTGCCGGTGAATGCTAAGAAAACTTCCCCTTCTTTTTATTGAAGGGCTTGTTCACAGTTAATCTCTGTATTTATACAAAATAAAAAAAAAAGAAAGTAAAAGAATAATATTAGTGACATTCATACTAGTAATTGGTATTGATTTATGAAACTAAAGTAAAAGAATCGTAAAATTTCGCGGTAGGCGAGGTGCACTTCGAGGTGCACTTCCAGCTTAAACTGTAAAGTCTTTGAGCTCGAAATCTAAATACTACTGGATAATTTTAGTCTAGTGTTACTCACCCCTTTCCAATCCACAACGTTTATATGCAAAGAAAACAACGTCGCCGCACTCCTAATAACAGTGTGATTAACCATCTCGTTTTTAAATGCCATAACTGCCTCATTCCAAGTATTTGGAAACTCAGGAAAAGAAGGGAAGTCAGCATCGGATAGATACTGAAATAGATCATCTTTCCCAGTTGTTCCGTCCTAAGGTGTTAATCGGAAAAGAAACTGTAAATCTCCGTGACCTAATGTTAGCTGGAAGATACTTTGTATCACAGTGTGTAAGACCAACAAACCATTCTAATTTTTTTAAAAATTACATAACAAAAAAATATTAATATAAATAAAAAAAAAAAAACCTCGCTTGCAAGAATACTATCAGTACAAATGTTTTAACAATTATGTTACATAAAATATCCGCTAA
>WUAP02138017.1:0-12710 GCA_015163945.2 Stichodactyla helianthus
ACTGAAGATGGCAAACGTCATGCCGAAACATGTTTAGAATTAAAAATTTAATCGTTTACTTAAAATGTTTATGTATAATTAATTAGCTGGTGGGTTTAGGGGGAAGGTATTGGGAATGTATGTACATCCCAATCCTAAGGACAGGAAAGTTTCCTTCTGACCTCCTATTACATATAAGGTCCTTTCACTTGCAAATATTACATGTGCTACAAATGTACCTGTAACCTCCTCTAGAAAAAATCCTGGATCTGCCCCCTGTAAATAATAATGCTAATAATTTTACCAACTTGATGAGGTTAAAATATATTTTCTGAAAAGTTCTAGAATGATGTGTTCTTCATCATTTTGTCAGATCATTACAATGTACAAGTATGGCAGTTTATTGGTGTTACATATGTATTTAATACTACATTTTATTTATTGGATACATTTTCAGCTTGCTCATGTCAATCAAGACACCAGACTTGACAATAGGATTATTGATCTAAGGGTAAGCTTTTAGAATGCTTCCCCCCCAATTGCATCAGTTAGATACACCAAGCATTTTAAAATAGCTGTTTTAGTACCTTGCATGCAACTTATTTATAGCTGGTTTCCAGATCTTTCTAGAATAATGTTCTAAGAAAATTTCTAGAGCTTTTTAAAAGAACCTAGTAAATTCAGAGTATGAGCCTAAGACTTAGTGTCTTCTAGTAAACAAATAAATTTGATTCATTTTCTTATGCATGTTGTGGGGCATGGTGGAATTAAAATGTACCAGTGTAAATATAGAGCACATTGTATTCTATAAAAGAGTCATTAGTACCTTGGTGTTAGGTTTAGGGTTAGGATTGGGAAAGACTTTGTATTTTTAATAAATTAAATGAGAAATACCTTGTCAGTAAGTGGATAATGGTGATTGGTTGCTAAGTAACTGTTAAGGTGTTGGTAAGTTGTGGATGCACTGCTTAGAATAATGCACAGTACATAAAGTACATAATAGTTGTTTGGCAATGTAAAATCCATCAAATTTAGTCTTTGCATTCTTTGTTAATAAATGTTTTATAATTTTACCTCTAGACCATCCCTAACCAAGCAATCTTCAGCATTGAAGCTGCAACATGTCAATTGTTTAGAGAGTATCTTGACTCCAAAGGTTTCCATGAAATTCACACACCAAAGATCATTTCAGGTAGGACTGGTAACTGTGCACTAGTTTATGGTGACGGTGCTAACTTCTCTGTAGGTTGGCATTCTTGGAGAAAATCATTTTAAGCCAAATTGATTTAAGACTTAAAAATATCAAGCTTTTCTTGGTTATTTTTAATAGCTGCAAGCGAAGGTGGAGCCAATGTATTTGAAGTTTCTTATTTTAAAGGTATGACTACATAACTAGACTCCTGGCTTACTCGTGTTGTTTTATTTAGACAGAGCTTTTGGTAGTGTAAATAATTGTTGAATAGTTTTTGTCACACGGTTGAATAGTTAGATAAATTTATCTAATGTAGATAACTAAATACAAGGGATTTTCTTTACCAGAGAATGTTTGAAGGGACAGTTCAGTGATTGTATCATTGTTTCCCCCCTGATCTCAGTAACAGTTTATTCATAGATTCAAGTTTGTTACTCCACCTAAAATAGTAAATAACTAATAATTTAGGTGACGTCATCTATTCAACAGTGAGACTTAAACCACTCATTCATATCATTTATTTTGTACTGCAGGAAAGGCATACTTGGCTCAGTCACCACAGCTTTACAAACAAATGGCTCTTACTGCAGATTTTGACCGTGTTTACACTATTGGCAGTGGTATGTCTAATGTTTTCATCATCAAATATATTAATTATCTAACATACCCTCCTTGAAACCAAGCAGCTCTTTTGTTGTATCTCAATTTCAGTGTAGTACTAACACATTATATCTCATTGTTAGTTTTCCGTGCAGAAGACAGTAATACGCACAGGCATCTGTGTGAGTTTATTGGTTTGGATGTAGAGATGACATTTTATGAACACTATCATGAGGTTAGTAGGTCATGACCTGAGGTGGCTTTGTATTGTTAGGAGTACATTTAAGTTTCCAGCAGTGTTAGGTATTATAGTCCAAGAATAATTTTTCTAGGAAAACCAAGAGATTGCACTTGTTTAACAGCAAGAATTTGATAATACCTATGATTTTCACAATCTAAATTCATTCTGCAGGTAGTCAAAACTATTGGGGAGATGTTCAATTATATCTTTAAAGGTCTTCAAACAAGGTAAAGTATGAATGCTTCATTTTGCCATGTTGACATTGTCATGCATCATATACATATCTAATGTCAACGAATTGTGTGCATTGAATGGCAGGTTTGCAGATGATATTGAAAAGGTGCAAAAACAATACCCAAGTGAGCCATTCAAGTTTGTTGAACCAAGGTAATGTTGTTATTAATGATTAAGGATAATATTGATGTATTTGGTAACAGACTGACCATATATGCCACATATTTATAATGCCCATGTTATTTACAGCTTGATCCTCGAGTATCGTGAGGGAGTTGACATGCTAAGGGCTGCTGGAGTGGACATGGCTTATGACGAAGATCTTAGGTAGGGCAAGTCTACTCTACTTGATTATGGAAGTTACCATTTAAAGCTCATCATTTTGTAATCTGTGCAAAAAGATTTCATAAATACCATCCAACAATGACTGTTGGCATGTGATTGTACAAAATTTACAAAGAAAATTAGATGTAAATGTATGTGCTTATATGTAACCATATGTGCTGTGGTAATTACTTTACAGCACACCAAATGAGAAGCTGTTGGGGAAACTGGTGAAACAAAAGTATGACACTGACTTTTTCATTCTGGACAAGTATCCATTGTGTGTCCGTCCATTCTACACAATGCCTGATGCACACAATCCTGTAAGTACCAGAAAGTCTACATCTTGGTACACCAAGTATTAGAATTATTGGTAGTTGCATACAGCACATCATTGTGATCAAATGAGTTTTGAATCAATTGCTCAGAATCAAACTAGATCAATTTCAACTGGTTTTCGTGTTCACAAATAAGCTGACTTTAGAGCAAACTATTTCTGTTCAGAAGACACTATTGTAAGAGCACCCTTAGCAGCAGTACAAAATGGCAACTGAATTTGAAATTGCAACTTTGTTCGCGTTGCTTATTTACATATAAAAAAGAAGAAGAGATCTTTTGCAGCAAAGAAGAGGTCATTGGCACAACAAGGATCAGTGACATTGCAGTCTTTTAAGACTGACTTAAAAGTGCTTTGTGGTTCTCATAGTGTAAAAAAAATGGGCAACCTAGGTTAAGAAGTGGATAACAGATATTTGGGAAGATGTAGGAACAACTTGCAGTTTGGTGGAATATTCTGCTCAGTTGAGCTAACCAGCTATAAAGTGGATTGTGACTGATTTAGTTGATGACACTGCCAATGGAATCAGTTTATGTAATATATAAAGTATGAGCGGGAGACCTTTATGGGCATTTAAAATGGCGAGCCATTTTATGCCCATAAAGGTCAATCGCTCATACTTTATATCACTTAGAAGATGTCTAGGACTATATTTTCATGTTGTAGTGATTTTTAAAATGAATTGAGTAATTTTAGCCAAGAAAATTCAAGTTAAAGTGGAATGCAAATGAGGACAAATCTTTATCCAAAATTAAAAACTCCTTCACGCTTATGATTTTCCATTGTTTTGGCCTCATTAATTATTCATGAATTTTCTAAGTCAATCTAAAGTAGAACACCTTGTTTTAGTTTAATCCAGTGGTCCAGGCTGTATTTTTGTTTTTTCCCTTCACAAACCTTGTGCTGATCTACCGGTACACAATAATCTCTCTTTTAGGAGTGGAGTAATTCTTATGACATGTTCATGCGAGGGGAGGAGGTTCTGTCTGGAGCTCAGCGAATACACGATCCTGACTTGTTGACAGAAAGGGCCAAGCACCATGGTATAGGTGAGCTGGTCATTGGGCACACCAATGCACAGTATAGACAAAGAATCCTAATAATCCAATTATGTTAGGAGTTCAATTGAAATAGTTTTGGTAATTTAATGCCTTATTACTTGTTTCCAATATTCAGATTTAGAGCAGATCAAGGCATACATTGACTCCTTCCGTTATGGTGCCCCTCCTCATGCAGGTGGTGGAATTGGTGAGTATCATGATTAGTGGAATTGATCCCATAAGTATGTTAACTTGTCACCAGCAATTTTTCTGCTAGGCTTTTATGTATCTTAATGTCATAGTAAGCAACAATGATTAAGGTGTTTTCATGGGTTATTTGAACCCTGGTAAGGTATTGACCATTATACATAATTCTTTGTAGGTCTTGCGCGAGTGGTAATGTTGTACCTGGATCTACACAACATAAGGAAATCATCCATGTTTCCACGTGATCCTAAACGTGTTACACCTTGAGGCATGAATAAACACATGGAATAATACTGCTTACCGGTACCATGCATTTTACTTTTGGCAATCAAAATAAAGTATACATGTATAACATTCATGCTAGTAAATTATTGCTTTGATCAATTAAAAATACTGTGTGTTTTCCTAATATAATAAAAATCCTGGTCTAAATTTTGTCAAATGTTTTATTACTAAGAATAAAATTTATATTTGCATTCCTATTAAATCAAAAGATGATTTTTCATGACTTTTATTATTTAGACAGACTGTTTTTAGTTACATGTGCAGAATATAGTAGCAAATACCAGTATATAATGATCTTATCATGAAACTACACCAACACGATATGGTAGTTTTTTTTTAATCCAGTCCCTTTTAACAGTGAATGTGGCCCAACTTTACATGACTTGTTGCTATAGTATGTTAATGAAGATGTACAACCATGGATGTAGTACAATTTATGCCATTGCTGCCAAAAAAGAATTTCCATACTGCATGTCAAACATTTTGAAGTGAAGTATGGTGGTACTTTATCCTGAAGCAGTATCTCATAATTGGTCAGTCCAAAAGACCTACAATACAGGTTTCTAACTATAAACAGTAAATCATTAAGAGATGATAGCAGCAAGGTAATCCTTTACTTCAGCAGGAGCCAAGCGACGGAAGCCATTTTCATTACACACGCCAAGTTCAATGTTGTCTTCTGTCATTTGACCCTCAAAACTTTCCTAAAAATGATAAAAAAAGCCAAAAAATGCTTTCTGTATAGTCTTGCTCATTGTTATCAGCCCATTAGTAAGCCAGGAGAGGGTTGGCAAAGAGGATGTTCCATTGTATTTACTAGTTTTTCTTCTTTAAGGGAGGGAAAATAATAATTTCAGTAGCCTTTATTATAGAAATTTGAACTAAAACAAAATGTATGGGTTTAACTCTACATACTAATGTTAACATCTTTCTCAGTTTTTTGGATGATTGCCTATGCCAAGTATTGATTAACTTCAAGTGTTCTGCCCTGCCCTTTATTTCTAATTGAATTCTGTCCAAGAACCTGCTGTAGCACATGAAGTAGTGGATGTGTGGGTTGTGGTTACCTTTAGTGTTAATATAGCTGTATGGATAGCATCTTCAAGCTCTAGATTCTCATTGTACCTTTAAGCAAAAAATACATAAGAGGTTATTGACTTAGTATTGTACAGATATGAAGACATGGATAAGTCTGTTTTTGTAATGGTCTGAGTCATACAATGTAGGTAAAATCCACAAAAACTGAAAAAAGAATGATGAACAAACTTCTTCATAAGGTATATTAGAATCCCTAGTATTTGCCTTTCCAAAATTCAACAGAGGACTAGAAACAAACTCATGCCATACAGAATTGTGGGGCTGAACTTGGGGACAAGATCAAAAAGTGCTGTCATCTTGCATTGGATTCTGGGGACAGGATTAAGTTCATTCTTTGAATTTTGAAAAGATGAATTGTTTGCAGTTTTTTGACCACTTGAAAGGCCAATCAAATTGTAAATGCTTTCAAAAACACCAATGATTCATATCTAAATCTTACCTTTTCTCTAAAAATGTTTTTCCATTAACATAGTTTTTACCCATTGCAGTTGCCTTCCATGCAAAGTATGCACCCTTATATGGACAAACAAAATTCTCATCTGATCACCATGATACAATACGATTGGCTTATATTAACTTGTATTGTGGGTCTCTTACAGCAAACTCATAACCTGGATTAAGAACCTAAACTGCTAATTCATACTTACAGAAGGATCACACTGGAAGAGATATGGCCTATCATCATCCCAACCAGCAACAAGAAGAGAGACACCAAATGGCCTTACACCACTAGGAAGATATGAAAATAGAGAGAAGAATATGGAAATTTAGTATATACCAACTTCACAACCTTGCAAGATCAAGTGATTCTATTTGCTAGCTCAGAATATTGAGCCATATCTACTTCTCAAGCTCAGGATATAGCTTCTCTCAAAATGAATGTGTATTTTTACTCAACGAATTGTTTTTTTCTAGAATCCTAGTGTTCAGTTGTGAAGTTGGTATATTATACTAAAACAATTATTCTCTTCACCGTCAGTAAATAGCAGTTTTAGGAATATTTACCTTGATGCTTTGTGACTCAGTAAATATTCTACAGCTATTCACCTCCAGTTCAGATAATAATTGCTTTAAAATATACCACTACAAGATAATATGTAATCAAACAGACTATTGTCATACTAACACCACAAGTAATTGAAACAGACTGGTAGACTGTAGTACATGTAATTAAATTACCATTATCATTAGATTATAAAAACTAAAAGAAACAATGAAGCCTGAATACAATTTCCAAACATTGCCAATATAACAGTATATGGTATGCTGTTATCTGCCCTGGTATAGTGACTGACAAGCATTACTAAGGATAACATACCCAGACTGTGTGTACTCCTGCATCACTGAGGCTAGTCTCTGTACCAGCTGTGCTGTGGGAATATACTCCTTATACATTAGATAGTACTCCTGTGCAATTTTTCTAGCACGACGAACCAATACCCTAGGAATAAAGGACATTCCAACAGTTCCTATCATTGGCCTGTTTTGATCATGTAATATGTAATCTGACAGATTTACCTGTAGTCTGGACCCATGCCACTATAAATCATTCCAATATTTTTAGTTATCATCTCCACCTAAAATATAACCACAAATATGCTTATACATTGCACAAGGTAACTTTGTCAAACAACTGTAATGTGTTTCATTAAATTTTCTATGTGATATATTTCAATATTAGCACATGAACCAGTGCAACAACATCCAAGTACATATAAATTACCTTATGGATTGTAGTATCATCATAAAGAATAGACTTCTGTTTCTTTTCTGCAGCTAGTACCACACCATTAGATGCTAAAAGAAATAAAACCCAGTAGATCATGATAAACTTGTGATATTAGTTTTTTCAAAGCCTTTGTTAGAAAACAAATGGTACAATGGCCATTTAAATAATAGATTTCACATTCTAAATATCCAGGGATAATGGTATCCTGCATAGTTCTGCTGTGATGCACATGTTAACCTTATAGTGATTATTAGTCAATCTACAACAATATCCCCTTGGCTAATTGACAGTTTTTAGGGTAGGGAGGGTGGGAGGTGATGATTGGTAAAGATTCCTCACCTTTGATTCCAACAGATGGACCACCAGCAGCTACGGCAGCCAAGGCATACTCAATCTGTACGAGCTTACCTGAAGGACTAAGTAATAGAATCAAAGGCTAACACAGGACACTAAACTATTGTACTATGAATTAATAACAATCTCTATAGAATAAAGCCAAACTAATAAACAGAAAGTAGAATTCAACTAAGAATTAAAAGAAACTAAACTAAACTAAATAAAATATAAAATAATATAGCATGAAAGAAAGAAAGGCATGGTCTCGCATGTAAAGCCGGTTTACATACAGACAAATCCAACATAGGTTTAAAAAAATAAATGAGAATTAGTTTTTAAAGACCCATAACAAAAAGATCAGACAAAGAAGAATATGAAATGAATTAGTGGTCATAAATACTGATTTAGGTTTCGGAATAACTCTAAAATGAAGCCATTTTACCTGAAGGTTGTCAAACTAAAGCTGTATCTTTCCGACATCTTGGATTTGCTTCCCCACAAGTCTGTTCGGCACGGTGACTCAGCATTAGTACTCAGTCTATCACGGTCAAGAGAGTGACGCCTGGCATGATATGAATGACGCCATTTTCTATTCAGTTACAAATACAGATGGTTGAGGTTTGTCATTAAAAAATCTGAAATTTAAAGCTGAATAACTGAAGAACTCAGTTAGTAAGTTATTGAATAAGTTAACGTTTCCTTGAAATACAGTATCAAGAAGAAAAATGGATTATTGCTCCAATCTAGAAAGATATGTCGACTGTAGTGATGATGCTGGTACTAGTGTGAGACAAGACGAACAGCAACGTGATGTACAGAGACAAAATGACACGATAACTCACCATTCATATCAGAATAATCACCCTGAACCGCATATCTATCCGAATCTCAAGTCCCGACCCGATACGTCCCGTGCAAAACCAGACAGGAGGGACAAGAGAAGGGGTCAGAGTTACGCAGTAGGTTCCAATGTAAATGGTTCATGTTCAAACAGTGGTCGCCGTCATCGTGGTCTTAAAAAAGGAGGTTTCTTTAGAAGGCCACTGACAAGTATAGAAAGTTTGCCTTATCCAGCTGAAGGAGTGGAGGTGGTATATACAAATGACCCAGCTGACGCAGAGTCTTGGCTGAAAAACAAAGTTATTGATTCTGAAGCAAGTGCTTTAGGCTTGGATATTGAATGGAAACCCCAGTTTGTTTCTAAGAAAAATGGTGGTACAGAAAACAAGACAGCTGTTATCCAGTTGGCTGTTGAAGATTCTTCTCTTGTTCTCCATATTTTTCACATGAAGTCATTCCCAAAATCACTCTCTGCAGTGTTGGCTAATAAAAATGTGCTTAAGGTTGGGAGTGGTATTAAAGGTGATGTCATAAAGCTTATGAAAGACACTGGAATGCTGTGTGATGGAAGAGTAGATACCCAAGATTATGCAAAAGCTCTTGGAATCGCTTCAGGGGTTGGGCTTAAACGTCTGTCCAAAAAAGTTCTTAACATTGATTTAAACAAGCCGAAGAGAATTAGCTTGAGTAACTGGGAGAAATTCCCTTTGAGAAAAGATCAAATTGCCTATGCAGCCCTTGATGCTTGGATTAGTTTAAAATTGTACATAAAACTGAAAGACCAGCTGGCAACAAAGAACGATGGTGCTTCTAAACCAGAAGTAATAGAAGTAGGGTATGATAAACCTGAGATGGCAAAAACCTATAAATGTCAAGCATGCAATGAAACTGTTGCTACTAAAGGAAAGTTGTTCAGACATAAAATAAGATGCGTACTCTTTAATTCTATTCATTTCAAAGATGCATTGAAAGGAAACCATCAACACAATCCAAGAGGCGATTTGTCTGATACATTTACTATGCAGGAGAGCAGTTCAAAAGTGGGATGTTCTTCTGAAAGAACTATTTCTGATGGTTCTGCAAGTACTGGTTTTTCAGAAGAAAGTAAAAAAGATGACATAATTATCTGTCCTGTATCTCAGTGTAGAGTGAAATGCCAAGGACAAGATGACTTTAAGGAACATTTAAGAGTTGCCAACCATGCTTGCTGTGGAGAATGTGGCAGAGTATTCAGATCAAAAGTTTCCAGATTTCACAGGAAACAACATTTTATTGAAAAAAATAGTTTACCAGAAGTTGAAATTAAAGAATAATCAAATATGATATGATTCTTAAAGACTGTAAAGGTTTTTAGCAGTGATTGATTGGCTGGATGTAATGATGTTGATTAGTTTTACTGTACTTGGAGACAAATAAACCTGTTGTTTTATTTCTTGAAGTTTTTTATCACTTATTGGTTAGATCTTTCTTTGTTTACTTCTCTCTTCTTTCTTTCTTTTTTAGTTTTTGACTATTTTATTTACAGGTTTCTTACTCTTAACTGAGCAGCATTTTACATTAATACAATATAGATTGTGTTCATGCAAAGTGCACCTCAAATTTGATGCAGATGAGCCAAAATGAAATGGTTTATTTGTATTAAGACAGCAGCGTATAGTCTGTTGACCAAAATTTGTTTTTTTCTTGATTTCATCTTAACAATCTTTGTCTTTCGTTTTCTTTCAGTTGTGTGTGAGAAAGAGGCTTTATTTGTATTAAGACAGTTGTGTGTGAATATGAAGGTAGGCAGGGCTACCTGTGGTTTAATAAGGCTGAGAGCAGCCTGGGGTAAGACCGCAGGGTATTGTGGGAGTAAAGGTTTTCAAACACGTGAATGCGGCCTCTTTCTCGTCGCCATCTTGAAAACCAAAGGAGAGGTTCAGTAGTGAAGAAAATTTGGACTTAAAAACCTACCAAGATGGGTCGTATGCATGCACCCGGGTACATGATAGTTTTTTAACATTATAATAAATCTATGTGCTTCTTCATTTGATAAATAATCATGCTTGAGGGTGTGTTTTGGGCTTAAAAAGAACGCGAACTATAACCATGTGGTACTTCATGAATAAGAGTTAAGAGTTCTATCGAATCGGAATTTCCTTTTACTTCACAGGAAGGGTATCTCTGGTTCGGCTTTGCCTTATCGCCGTAGCGTCCCAACGGTAAGTATTCTGTAGAGGGCTCTTATTCAATCAAGTTTTAATAACATTTAAACGATATGAACTCATTGTAAAAGTAACTTTGCATAAGTTAACCAAGTTCCAAATGATATAGATACACCATTATGGACCGTTCATTTTTTATCGGGAGAGGGGGGCTGGTGGTTTTTGGAGTTTTTGCCGAAAATTTTGTCTAGTCCCCCTTGTATTTCATAAAATTTTCACATAGCCCCCTCTCATCTTGCCCACATTTCATTCACAGCTGTTATTACAGTTGCATGCAAATGAGAAAACCTTTTGTTGTAAAAATCATCCAAGCGAGGCTATCGGGTCGATACAGTGCTTAACGGGTCATTAGCATCTCATTTGCATGCAACCATAATAACAGCTATTGCAACACTATATTTTTTCTATGGCTCCCCCTTCTATAGCCATTTTTTGCAGGTGACCCCCCCACACAACACCACCAGCTGTCCCCAATAAAAAATGGTCCCTTAACAGAATTTAGTTCATTCTTAAATGGAATGTGTTACACTTGTGGATAATGGATTAATGATCAATTATGGTACATTTTAAATGACTGTATTGCTTGATATTGTGCTTAGTGATCTGAAACAATTTGCTGTTTTATTAATTTCAGTGGATGAAACTCACATCTGATGATGTAAAAGAACAAATCTATAAATTGGCCAAGAAGGGTTTAACTCCTTCGCAGATTGGTAAATATATGATAATTGTACTTCAAGTTGTGTGTACCTGTTCAAATGAGCTCAACAACATCCATCATTGTTGGCAGTTGCTGATTCAGTGTTGATTTTGGTGTTGGTGTTCAAAAAAACCCCGACAAGGCTCAACAGTGTTGAGATATATGTTCGTGTGAAAATTCCATGTATACAATGTGCAGTGGCATAGAGACTGAGGATTTTGCCTTGGGGGGGGGGGGGCGGCTGTTTTCAGAACATCTGTAAGTGGTGTGAACTTATCACATGACTACTTAGGCATTTAGGTTTCTACAATGTGAAGATGACTTTCTTTGATACAGCAGCTGAGTGAAAATGGTGGATTCAGAGCCTTTTGCAGCATTAGCACATTTGTTACTTAAGATCAACAGGTTGGGGGGGGGGGGCAGGGTCCCCTTGGCCCCCTGGCTATGCCCCTGATGTGTATTTCACATGTGCAACTCTAACATTGTTGGGCTGGATGATGGTGTTAAAACACTTGCAACATGTTGGGCCCAACATTGTTGGATGTTGTTTATTTGCAGGGGCCTTAAAGAACAAAGATTTGATCAAGTTGTCAAGTCTTTATGCTTGCTATCCTTTCCATTTCAATTTATGCATAATATCTTTTTTTGGAAAGAACTCCCTTCTGGAAGCTTAAAAATTCATTTTATTTAATATCAATACCTAATTTGAGTTGATTTTTCATGCTTTAGCTCAGTGTTGTTTAACCCTTTCACTCCCAAGAGTGCCATTTGGCACTCAAAAAATGCCACTGCATTAAAAAATTGTAACTTTCTGAATAGCGTAAACATTGACTTGACTTTCGGTTGAGAGCATTGGCTAGTAAGTTCTTCAAATCGAAGTAGTTGATAAACCTAAAAAAGTCGGCGATTTTGGCACAATCTCATCATTTCAATTTTGACAAGAACAAAAATGACTGTTTTGATGTCACAGAAAAAGACCAAAACTCACAGGTATTTGACTTCAGTTTTTTCATTGAAATCATGGCTGCAAACCCAAGAGTCCAACATTCTCAGCGAAATGCAGTCCTAGCCCTAGGTTAAAAGCAATTTTCCTCTCTCTTATTCGCTGTCAGGGCCAAGCGACAGCCACTCGTTTTAGTGCCTTCTGGCCTTTCCTCGAATTTCAATTTCACAACCGCACTGCATGCCTTCCCTTCCATACATCTTGTATATTTATTATAAGTCTAAAGCCACCCCGACCTACCGCCAAAATTTTGCGCTGTCTGTGTTCTTCAGTGGCCACAACTTCCAAGGCTACTTCGTTTCAGAGCCGCCATTTTTTCGAATGTACAAGCAGAAAACCAAATTCGCCAACGAAGTACACC